>JAQZBX010070247.1:0-15446 GCA_029593785.1 Cabassous unicinctus
TAATCATTTTACAAATGGATGGTACATTTGTTACAACTGATGTATAAATATTGAAACATGGCTACCAACCATTGTCAATGGTTTACATTATAGTTTACATTTTAGACCATACACTTTTATAATTTTTTGATGAAATTTAATATGGCCTGTATCCATCATTGCATGATCATGCAGACAACTTCCATTGTCCCTAAATACCCCCTCTTCAATCTCTTCTATTCCTCCCTCCCCCACCCCTCGGGGTCCACGGAGACCACCAGGCTTCACTCCTTGAAGGGCAAGATTCTTAGATACTTGCAACAATGCTGATGACTGGACACATTAGTCTCTCTTCTCCTATTAGGAACTGCCCATTCTCTCAAGAGACACATCCCCCCTCTGTTTGAGAGCATATCGGGCCTCCCCAGCATGGGAGGCCAACTCCTTCCCACTCATTATGCGGGTCTCCATGCACTGATACAGTACACTATGACAAAATGATCACTCGCACATTCTCTAGAAGACTGTCCCAGGTGCACTCTGTCCCAAATGCCCTACTCCCATTCAACACCCTAAACCAGTAATGTGTCCTTGTATTATTGCCAGTAGAGTTTTCTCAAAATTGTAGTTTCACCTATGTACCCACCTATCCCCAGTTTTCAGCTAATCCCTCCCCCAACCCTCCTCCCAGTTCCTTGGACCATCCAACCCATACTCCCCACCCTACTCCCCTGTCAAGCTTGCACCCTATCTCTTCACTGCACAACTACTCACTTCCACCTTATCATAGATTTTGTCCATATGGGCGTTGGCTCACAACTTTCTTCACCCTTTCTATTTCCTATAAACCTATCTTCCAGACTTTAGCTCTCTGTGTCTACTCAATTTGCTTAATTCATATCAGAGAGGTCATGTAATATTTGTCCTTCAATGTCTGGCTTGCTTCACTCAGCATAAGGTCTTCAAGATTCATCCATGTTATCTCATGTGTTAGTAATGTATTCTTTCTTATAGCTGAGTAATATTCCATTGTATGTATATGCCACATTTGTTTATCCAATCATCTGTTGATGGGCATTTGGGATGATTCCAACATTTGGCAAATAGTGAATAATGCCACTATGAACATTGGTGTGCATATATCTATCTATTCATGTCCTTGCTTTCAGTTCATCTGGGTATATACCCAGAAGTGGAATTGCTTGGTCATATGGCAGATCTATATTTAGTTTTTTGAGAAACTGCCAAACTGCCCTCCACAATGGCTGGACCATTCTACATTCCCACCAACAGTGGATAAGGGGAACTATGTATCTTAATAGATTGTAAGGCTGATGTGGATTGGGGTGGAGATTGAGGCTGACAAGAGGTAAACTGGGGCAGATCATGAAAAAATTTGTATCCCATGCCTGAGAGTTTGGCAGGAGACAAAATATCCAGGGAGAACATTTGAAGGATTATAAGCAGGATCACTGTAACTAAAGTTAGAGGAAAGCAAAACCAGATCAATGAAAAAATCAAAGAGATTGTTGAAGAAGAGAAAAGACGAAAGAAGGGGTTAAGAGGGAAGGAACTGAAACATTTTGCACATATTAAAACTGTCAGATTAATATGATTTCATTTTTCTTCAAGTATGGGCACTGGAGATGCAGGAGAAGTTAAAGACCGTTTCCAGATTTTGGGCTAGAAAAACAACATGACTAGTTGTGACGATGGATAAGATACAGAACAAAGGAGAAAGAGCAGATTATTGGTATAATAGATCCACTACTAATTTTGTTGATTTGGAGGTTCAACTAGAATTATCCAGTGTGCAGTGTGATGAAAATATCTAGAATTTATCAGAGACATCAAGGCTGAAAATATGATTTTTGAAAGAGTAATTTAGAATAGATAAGATTACAAAATGAATTAGAGAAGAGAGTTGAGAAATAGATCTTGCTGAACACCAACATTTACAGTATTGGCAAAAGAAAAGGGAGACCTTTAAGAGATTTTGAGCAAGATTGGTCAAAGGGGTAGGAAGAAAATCAGAGAAGAATGCTAACACAGAACCCAAGGGAGGAGAATTTGAAAGAGATGTTAAAGATCAGAAGTATCAAATGCTTCACAGAAGTTGATTAGAACTGTCAAGTACCCCTTAACTATATAAGACTTACAAATTCTGGGAGAGAGATTTCCATGGTTGGCAGATTAGAATTACAGAGGGTTGAAGAGGAGGTGAGAATTTCCTAAAGGATAATGGTCCTCTAAAAATGTGGGAGTCAACCAGGGAGAGGAAAATTGAGCAGAAACGATGGCATACCTTTCCAACATATATTAGCTTTTTATAACAAAACAGTTTTCAGGTAAAATGCTACCTCCTGTCAAAATCTAAAGAAAGAGAAAAACATCTTATTTTCCTTAATTTACTTTTTTTCATTTACATCTTTAAATTGTCTGTAAAATTTGATCTTTTGATTGTATTTCTTCTTGTTGTGTTTTGCCAGAGGAATGTGTGTGGAAATAAAGATGTGGATGTAAATGCTATACTCTAAGTTCCCCTCAGAGATGGCCCATTGTTTTAATTCATTACACACTGGGAAAAAGAACTTGAAAAAGTAGACTGTAAATTGATGAGTTTTTTTTTACAGCTTTTAAAATTTAATTTTAAAAGACTGGTTCAATAGCACCTAATTGCAGGATTCCCACAATAGAATTCAAAAGCTCAAACTTATGGGATTTTTTTTTGAAAAAAAAAAAAGAGTGTTTACAAGAGTGTTTACAAGCTTGAAGGAAACCCCAAAGGGCAGTTTATCATCCATATGGATTTAACACAAATGATCTACTGGTTTGATAAAAGAAAAGTAGAAAAATGCAGTCATCTCTTGACTAGCCACATGTGGATTGCCTGTTTTGTGGATTATTGTCTCAAATGTTCATTCCCACTAGCCAACATCCTTGACTGTTCCAGCATTCTTACATTGCTTGGAATGTGCTCCTGGGCAACAAATGCACTTTAATATTAATCTGGAAAACTTAATTAGAAAGATAAATCATTTCACTATATATGTTCTAAAGGCAGCTATATTTTGCATTATTGATACAATGTTCTTTTCCTATTTGTTGTATGTGTGCCTGTGTGTGTGTGTGTGTGCAGTCTATATGTCTAATGCATTTAATGCCAGCAACTTTTACCAGGAGATATCATTAACAAGAGATATAATGAAATTAAGCCATTATTTGATTTTTGTCTCTATTCCTTACTGGGTTGTGTGATTTGGGGAAACTCATTTAACTTCTTTGGGGCTCATTATTCTCAGTTGTAAAATTGGGAACTTGGATAATTTGGGGATGTTTTGTGAACTATAAATTAGATAACGCATTTATGTAAAATGCTTATCACAGTGCCTAGAAACTAACAAAGGGTCACTAAATTAATTATCATCTGCCACCTTCTTTTCTAATTTCACAGTGTGCCAGAAGCTTTTCCCCTCAGAGCTGGGAACACAGCTTCTCTTTAAAAAGGTACAGTGAGCTAGTCTCCAGAACTGTAGGGATTTTTTTGTTTTAGAGCATTGCCTCCTATTTTTTATTTGGAGCCTTCTCTTTTGTAAGTGACTCTAGTTCTTGTCCTGTTGCCTGGTTCTTGTTTTCTGCCTCTGTCTTACCAACTAGTTCTATTAAGCTGATGCTTCACTTTTTAAAATATATTAAAAATTTTTTTTAAGATAGTTAGATTACACAAATGTTACACAAAAAAATATAGGGATTCCCATATGCCCCACTCCTGACACCTCCCACACCCTCACACACAAACAACATCCTTCATTAGTGTGTCACATTCATTGCAATTGATAAACGCATCCTGGGGCATTGCCATTGAGCATGAGCATAGTTCACATTGTAGTCTACACTCTCTCCCACACAATTCTGCAGGCTATAGGAAGATATATAATAGTATATATCTGTCATTGCAATGCCATTCAGGATGATTCCCAAGTCCTGAAAAAGCCCCCACATTATACCTGTTTTTCCCTCTCCCTGCCCCCAGAGCCTCCAGTGGCCACTGCCTCCACATCAATGTTGTAATTTCTTCCATTGCTAGAATCACAACAAGTCTATTGTAGAATACCAGTAAGTCCACTCTAGTCCATAGTTCATTCCCCAATCCTGAGGCTTCTGGGATGGTGATGTCCATTCCACCACTAATTGAGAGGAGGCTTTGATCCCATATAGCCGATGGATGGGACTCTCTTGCTTGCAGTTGTAGGCTCTCTCGTTTCCTTGGTATGGTGGTTGTCGATCCTCACCTCCTTGTTAGTTGTCCTGCATGAGTCCAATGAACTGGAGAGTAGGTGTTGCAACTATGCTGAGGCTCTGGGCCCAGCTGGCACATGGACAGCCCAAAGATTCCAGTCTCTTGGACATACACCTATCAATTCCAGCACCAAGTATAGGTTCAAATAGAGGGGACAGATGAGCCATGTGTAGGGAAGCCATAATTGAGTCTAACTCTGTCACTCTCAGGAGCACAAACTCCAAAGTAGGGCCCACTGGCAAGGCACCAAACTCTGGAGCTATCTGCCCTGACCATAGGACCTGGGTGTCTCCAGAGCCCTCAGGAGCCCCACTATTTGGGATAATATCTACTCTGGCAGTCTATGAGATCCTGTTGAGATGTGTATGAGCATTACCCCTGGGATGACCTCCCAACACACTTTGAAGTCTTTTAGCCATATAAACTCATTTGTCTTTACTGTTTCCCCCTTTTAATATCAGTTGGATTTAATTCCTGCTTTATCTCTGGTTGTCCTCATTCAGAGCTGGCTCAGTTCATGCTCTGTGACCCCCATGTCATCTTGTCATCATTTCTAGTCCTGGATCCTGTGACCCCAGTCTTAGGCTATCACCATGTACCATTTTCCAAGAGGGGAGTTTGAATAAGAATCTAATTCAGTGAGATGCTTTAATGTAAATTTCACCAAAATAAGACAGCCTTATTGTCTTGATTGCTTCATATGTGAGTTTTCAGAAATATTATACCCAATAATGACAAAACTTTCATATTATCACCTCCATTGCCATTAGTGTGCCATTTTATTATTAATTTGAGGAGTACAATTTCATTTTGCCTTCTTGATAAACGTTTACTGTGTAATTTATAGTATGTCAAGGGCGCTGACTGTTTGTTTATTGATGGTTAGCCATGTATGTGCTCATATACTCTTCTTTATACTAAAAGAGCTATAAAGTTGCTATTGGAATTTCCAAGACTTCCTTACCAGCTGAGTTTTTGGTTATGTTTATCCAGTGGAAAACACTGGCCAGAGAGTAGATGGCAGGATATGAGAAGCCATTCTGCTTTTAGCTGAAGCAAGTGCATACTTGTCTCATTAGAAGATTAATGGAGGCTGTGTAGCTGGAATAGAGAATAAGCAAGGGGAGGAAGGAATGGAAAACAACTTTAAACAGTTAGCCAGGGGTCAAATCATGTATGTTGGCCCTTGTGGGTGTTATTTTTTTTTTTTTAATTTTATTCAAAGTATGACCGAAAGCTGCTGGAAAATTTGGGGCAAAGGACTGATATGATCTGTTTTATGTGTTAAGATGGCAATTGATTGCTTTGTTAAGAATAGACTGTAGGGATATGGGGACAAGAGTGATATAAAAAAGGCCAGTTTGGGGGTTGTATCAGTCAGGCTAGGTAATAACACCTGCAAAGCGTACTGTGATTTCAGACAGCTTTTCCATGCAGCTTTGTGGACAACTTCAATCTCATAGCACCTCCACATCAACACGTGCTTCCACAATTGCTGCAGAAAGGAAAGCCAAGTCTAGGGCTTCAATAATAGCAACCAAATGATTTCATCTGGAAGTGAAATAAATCATATTTGCATACTGTTCATCTGCCAAGGCAAGTCACATAGCCATGCCTAACTTCAAGTGACTGGGGAAGAGCAATACTCCTTCGTACCTACAAGCAGAAAAACAAAAACAGAAACAGATATTCGTTAACAAAAAATAATGCCTTCCATAGAGACTATTTTAGTAGATAAGTGGAAGGATAATGGCAGTGGCAGTGGACATGGTGAGAAGTGGTCAGATTTGTGATGTATTTGGGATATAATTTGATGTTAGAATTGGAAGACTTTCTGATGAATTAGAGGTGAGATGTTAAAGAAATATAATAGTTAAGGATGTCTCCAGAATTGAAGACTACTGAAATGAATGAATGAAGGTGTTTCTTACTGTGATGAGGAATCCTGGGGAGTTGAAGGCTTGGACATATCAAATTTGAGGGGACTATTAGGCATTCAAATGGACATGTGTGTCTAGCACCCAGGGAAAAGATCAGGATTGAGACATAAATTTAGGAGTCACAGCATTAAATGGCATTTAGATAAATAGATAAGAGGACAGGGACTATACAAGTGATTTTTTGACAAGGCTGTTAAGCCTGCCCAGCTGGCCAGAACAGTCTATTCAACAAATGGTGTTGGGAGAACTGGATATCCACATCCAAAAGAAAGAAAGAGGGTCCTATCTCACACCTTATACAAAAGTTAACTAAAAATGTATCAAGAACCTAAATATAAAAGAAACAACCATAAAACTCCTAGAAGAAAATGTAGAAAAACATCTTCAAGATCTTGTGGTAGACGGTAGTTTCTTAAACCTGATATAAAAAGCATGAGAAACAAAAGAAAAAAATTGATAAATGGGACCTCCTCAAAATTAAGCACTTTTGTTCTTCAAGAAATTTTGTTAAGAAAGTAAAAAGGCAATCTACTCAATGGAAGAAAATATTTGGAAACCACATATCCAATAAAGATTTGATATCCATGTTATATAAAGAGATAATACGAGTCAACGAAAAAAAGATTAAGTAACCAAATTAAAAAATGGGCAAAAGACTTGAATAGACATTTCTTCAAAGAGGAAATACAAATGACCAAAAAATACAAGAAAAACTGCCCAACATATCTAGTTATTGGGGAAATACAGATCAAAACTACAATGAAATACCATTTCACACCTTAAAGAATGGCCATTATTAAAAAAAAAACAAAAAAAAAACCAGAAAACTGCAAGTGCTGGAAAGGATGTGGAGAAACAGGAACAGTCCTTCACTGTTGGTGGGAATGTAGAATGGTTTAACCTCTGCGGAAGACAGTTTGGCAGTACCTTGGAAGCTGAATGTAGAACTACTATATGATCCAGCAATCCCATTACTAGGAATATTTTCAGGAAAACTGAAAGCAAGGACGCAAACTGACACTTGCACACCAATGTTTATAGCAGCATTATTCATAATCGCTAAAATATAATACCAGCTCAAGTGTCCATCAACCGATGAAAGTATAAACAAAATGTGGTATATACACACAATGGAATAGTATTCTTCTGTAAGAAGAAATGAAATAATGAAATTGGGTTGCATATGACAATGTGGGTGAACCTAGAGGATATTATGTTGAATGAAATAAGCCAGACACAAAAGGATAAATATTGTATGGTCTCACTAATATGTACTAAATACAGCGAATAAAATCACAGCGGTAACCTCTAGAGCAGTGGTTCTTAACATTTTTTGTTTCACGGACCCCCTTGGCCTGTCAAGTGAAAACCATGGACCCCTTACTAAATCCACACTATACTATGTATTATTTAATAAATATATCACACCCGCACAAACATGTCCCCACAAGAATAATGTTTTTTTGAATTTAAATTCAAGCTCATGGACACCTTGTTAAGAACACCTGCTCTTGAGCGTAGGTTACTAAGAGATAGAATATGGGTTGAGAACAGGAGATGATGTTTAATGTACATAGCATTATTAATAAGGTTAATTACAAAAGTGTGGAAATGAATAGCGTTGAGAGCAAAACATTATAATGAATATCACTAACACTGTTGATTTATAAAAGTGATTGTGGGTGAAAGGGGTAGTCTGTGGAAGTAAATGTCAATTGAAAGGAAACTAGAGAATAATCTAGGGTATGTAGAACAGTTGTTTCAGTGCTGGATGAAGATTGTGGTTAATAATATAAATATAAGGATCCTCTTCTTTTACAAAGTGCTAAGAATATTGTGATACATGGGAAAATTACAACTAATGTAATTTATAGATGATAGTTAACAGTAATACTGTAATATTTTGCAGTAATGGCAATAAGATATTTTTTCAATAATAAGGGACAAAAATAGGGGGGTATAAGAGGATATGGGATTTTTCCTTCTGAAGTAATGAAAACATTTTAAAATTGACAGAAGTGATGATATCACAACTCTGTGATGGACATAAAAGCCACTGAGTATACAATTTGGATGGATTGTACAAAGCATGGGACTGTATATCACAGGGAATCCAGTGGTGGATGATGGACTGTGGTTAATAGGATGAATATGAGAATGTTTTCTCCTGAATGATAACAAATATATAATACTAATATAGTGTGTTAATAATTGGGTGGGTTGGGGGGAAAACACACTAAATGTAAGATACAGGCTATAGTTAGTAGTAATGTTTTGATGATGCTTTTTCATAGTTTGTAACAAATGTTTCATAGCAATGCAAGGTGTTGGTGGTGGGGAGATGTATGGGAGACTTGTATGATGATATGCATGTTTGTTTTGTAAATTCAAAGATTTTAGTATACATTTATTGCTTATTTATTCATGAATGAATGATATACTTTAATAAATTTTTATTAAAAAAAGAATTGTGCTGATAGTTGAAAGCTATAAAAACAGCAGCAACATAGAAACCCAACTATTATACAATGCATAGTGAATTAAAGTAAAATATAAAATAGAATTATGTTTTGGTAGTGCCTAATTATGTACACATTTTGGAAAATGTATCAATTAGTTATTGCTACATAACAAACAATAAAAACTTATTTCAGAAAAAGTAAAGAAGACAGCTACTATAGGACCAGACAGATAAATGGATTCAAAGGTTGATAAAAAGATATTGAAAATGACAGGATTTGAAGTATCCATCAAATAGATGGTGATGCTTTCAACAAAGCAGTGAAGAGGGTAGGAAGAGCTAGTATAGGGTTAAGAAAATGCATTCAGGGTTGAATATACTCAGAATGAGACATGTCTGGTGACTCTGGTGGAGCTATCCAGATGTCTGTTAGAAATCTGGAATTGCAATGTATGAGAAAGTTTGGAATTAAAGATAAAGATTTGACAGCCATCCTGCAAAGAAATCATAGTTGAGATCATTGAGGGACAGAAGGGACCAGCAATGAGGACAGAATCTTGGAAGAAATCTACACATAGATAAGAAGAAGAAAATTTAGAGATGTGTTCAATGATGTACACCAATAGCAAATTGTCATAGAAATCAGGAGAACGAAGAGCTTCAAGAAGGAAAAAGAGGTGACTAACATCATCAAATGCAAAAACATTTTATATACGTGGCAAAAAATAAGGTTTGGATTATCTGATAACTCATGGATTTGAAACTATTGATATTTCTTTCTCCAAGCTCAGCTGACATTTGTCAATTGCAAGTCAAAGTGATTTCTCTGTCTCTTTAATATATCTGTTTTATGTATTATCCTAGAACTGCTTCATTATTTACACATTGGGAAGATTAGGAGAGAATGAGTTGACTTTTCCCTGCTAGAATGGGAAAAGATCCTATAAGTGCAGAATAGTAATATCTAATATTTATTGAGCTCTCTCTGCCAGCTCTATTGTATGTGTGTGTTATATGTAATGTCTCCTTTAATATTCACAGCAATCTCCAATTAAAAAAATAAACTCTTGATCACACAGCCTCCTCCAGCTACTATTCTTTTTTCTTTCCTTCCGTTGTAGTAAAATTCTTTGAAAGAGTTGTCTAAGAGTTGTTGCCTCATGTTCCTTCCTTTCCATTCTCTTTTGCACCCACATCAATAGGGCTTCCATTCCTACCATTTTATCAAAATTTCTCTATTCCAGATCAGCAGTTATCTTCATGTTACCAAATTCAATGGTCACTTTCCATTACTCATTTATCTATTAAGAGCATTTGAAGCTGTTAATCATTCTTAGGAACACTTTCTTCCTTATCATCTGGAATCCTCTAATAGCTCCTCCTACCTCACTAGCTATTTCCTCTCATTGTCCTTTGCTAGTTTCTATTGATCTCCAACTTCATAGCTGGAATGCCTTGGAGCTCAATTCTCAGACCCTAATTACTCAGAAGATGTTTTCGGTTTATGACATCATTTAATAGTTATATTGATGGCTTCCAAATTTGTCTCCATCTCTTACTGAACTTCAGACTCCTGTAGACAACTACCTATCAACGGGTATCTTTATCATGTCCTAAACCTCTCTTCCACTTACAGTGCTCCTCTCTAATTTCCCCCATTTCAGTAGATGGTGATTCCTTCCTTCCCATTGCTGAGAAAAAAGACCTTCTCTTTCTCTCCTACTCTAGAGTAAATATATCAGTAAATCCATTTAGGAGCACTTTCTAATATATCCAGATTCTGGTAACTTCTCATCATGCCCAGTGGACTACTGCACTAGTTGAAGCTACAATTATTTATTTCTTAGCCTCCTTTCTGCTTCCATTCTTTCCTTCCTACTGACTTTTTCAGTACATCAGCCAAGGTTCTTCTATAAAACATAAACAAAGTTGTATCATTGCTCTGCACAAAATCTGCCAATGACTTCTCATCTTCTTTGGAGGAATAATCAAAATAATCACCATGATTCAAGGTACTGTATAATAGCGTGGTTTTCCTAGTTTTTATTCACTTTATTCTATTTATTTTTCTTGAGGTATCTAATGTTACTAAATACCATAGTTGTTTCCTATTAGCTAATTAGTTCACATTTTTAAAAACCAAATTGGTGGTGGCTGGTTCCTCACGGACTTTTCTGCTATTATTTGTAGATATCAAATACATTCCTTCCTCAGGGCCTTTCCACTTGTTATTCTCTGCCTAGTGATTTTTTTCTACCACATCGACATGGCTTGGCCGCTCACTTCTTTCAGATTGTGTCTTCTCAGTTAGATCTTCCTTGACCTCCTTTTCTAAAATTTTAAGGCCCTCTCCACTCCTTGCCCTCTCATACTCTATTTGTTTATCTTTTATTATTTTTGTTCATGTGCACTCCCTGAAAAATTACCTTTTCCCTCCCTCCCTCCTTCCCTTTCTTTTTTCCTTCCCTTTACCCCACCCATGTGAGTGCTATAAAGTCACAGATTTTATTGTGTTACTTCTGTTTTCCAGATGCCTAGAAAAGTCCATAGCACCAGGAGGAAAGTGCTATTATTACCTTCTTTTACTGATTAGGCTCAGAGAGGTTAAGCACCTTGCTCAATTAGTGAGACTCAAGTCCAGGCAGTTTGAGACCAGAGTCTATGTTTTTATTCAATATGCTGAATAATCACAAACTCTTCCCATCTCCTACCCAGCTCTCAGAATCTGTCCATTGCATTTTTAGTAATTTCTCTTTATCCTTCAAGTCTCCCCATGACATTCATTTTAGCTTGATTTTATTTATGCAAATACATTCATGGCAGTAAGGGGCACTGTGGAATAGACCTCTGTTTCCAGAAACCCCTCCAATTATCCCTAAGCAGTATTCCACTGTCTGTAAGGATGGCTTTGCTACCAATACAGATAATTAAAAGTTGGAAAATTTCCAACAGACTATAGGGGAGATGCCCATATCACTTTGGTTTTGAGACCGCAAGAGAAATAAATGGATTAAAGTGAATAAAGGCTAGATAACCTGATATAAACCATCTTGGCAATCTAGTTATAAGGACTCTAGGGGAAGAAAATGGAACACAAAAGAACTGGAATTAGAGACAATTATCTATTTAATTTTAGCCACAAATTTACTTAGCCAGAATTTTTTAAGCTAAATTATCACAAAGGCAGGCATTCATTGGATACTTTGCCACATTGCATTTTTTATGTATATAAGTTTTCTTTGTAAATTGAACAGTTTTATGAGAAAATGCCAATAGAATGTACTTTGATAAAAAACTAAGCACCATTTTTTCATGAATGTACATAAACAAATTGCAAAAGTAAGCATGAATGGATTATTACATATCCAAGTTTCAACATTATTCAGGAAAAATGTAACTTAAACTTTATGTCCCTGTTTAGGCAACTAAAACCAAATTGTATTTGAATTGCTTAGACAATTCTGAATTACTTTTTCTGTGGCAATAATATTGATTAAATTTCCATTTAGCTGAATTTATATAAGTTTTGTGAGTTGACAAGATTAGTACAATATAAATCAATATGAATAAGAAAGTTTTTATACTTATCACCCCTACCTGTCCCTCCTGCCTTATATTTTAATAAATATTTTCAAAATGTCCTCCATTTTTAATGTACTAGTGCTATTATTCTAATGTATGTTTTCAGCTAAACAAATCTTTGAGAAAATCCTTGTGTATCCAAAGGAAATAAAAAAGAGCATTATTTTTGAAATTTATTTCCAATATTCTTTGCACAGATCAAGTCCTATGCCTTGGAAGATAAAACAATAGAACAAATTCAGTCAGAAAACAAACTCAGTTAACAGAATGTAGGAAAACGTTTCAAATAGATTTATCATAAATGGAATAAAGATAAACTTTGGCATTAAACGTGAGACACAATATCATCTTTAAAATTATTTTTATTTTTTTAAATAACCTATTTTAAATACATTTATTTGTAAGTCTAGAGTTATCACTGAAAAATTCTCATCTATTTAGTTACAAAGGAATTTCTGCAGATGAGAAGGTTCAGGTTTATTTTCACTCATCTGTATGCACATATCTTTATACAGAGATAATCTGCTCTAAGAACAAGTAGAGTTAGTGTTGGAAATTATTGGACCATTTACTGTGTTCAGATCCTGCAATATCATTTAAAGAATTATCCCCATTTAGAACCATATAATTGTCCAGTTGGGATACTGTGGTCAGCCAGAGGATATAAGATATCTGCATTTTTGTATTTAAAAATATTTCTATCTTGTTGCAATGAAATCTTCATCCATTAAAAGGTTAGCCAGAAAATACAAACTACCTGCTATTTAAGAAGCATAAATTGCTGTGCTATGCTATTCTGTGACAAATAGATAAGCAAAGTGAAGACATGGTAGCTGAATTAAGAAAATGAGTATGTAAAATAAATGAGTATGTAATTCAGATTAAATGAGTATGTAACATAGAAGCAAATTCAAATCATCTGTCGGAAGTGAATGTGAATATTCTTTTTGCCTTAGTTCATAATTGGAGTAGAGAAGACTTTTCCAGATTCCAATACAAGTACTAATCAAATCCAGAAGATTCCATAAGAGGAAAAGCCATTTTATCATTTCAAATATTATAATTAGAGAAAAACAGATTTTTATAAAACCATTAGGTATGTCTTGGCTAAGCAATACAAATATTTATTTCTGACCAACTGCACTACCAAGCAGTGTTACTTAATAATGCAGATTTCTTTTCAATTAATTTTCTAGAATTGTTTTTAGGTCTATGTTAAAGCAACTCAGGTTGTGTTGAACTTATATTTCGAATGGCCTTAAATTCTTTTTTTTTCTTTTCTTTTAGAGGGATGTGGGATAAAAATGAGTTGAATGATAACGTCTTGGTTTCTCTTAAAAAACAAAAGACAAAAAACTTTTCTGGCCCTTACAGAGTAATTTAATAACAACTCAGTCATACACATTATAAAGTTTTCACAGTATAGTTTCCATTTGATCTATGAGCCACTGAGTGCTTCTGCCTTCCTGTAAGAAAGTATAAGAAGAAGCATACTGGGCAAGTCATGAACACAAAACCACAGATGTGCCTTGTTGCTCAGGGGAAGTGCCCTGGAAAGATTTTCTCAGGGCAAGGCAGAACTGGAAGGATTATTATCCAAGAAAGTCTATGAGCAATTAAGTCACCAATTGTAGCCTGGAGGGACAAGAATACAGAGCAAGGCCAGGAAGGATTGAGTTGTGCTGTATTCCTGTGTACAAGGCCAAGGGTTTCAATGTCAGATAATTCTTGGTTTAAGTTCTGGCTTCACCTCTCACCTGCTGAATGATTTTCAAGCATCTGGGCCTCAATTTCCTTCTCTTTAAAATGAGCTTAAAACTGTACTCAATTCATGGTGTTGTCAAATGGGTTACCTGAGATAATATGTGTTCAATATCACCATGCCTGGCACAAAGAAAACACTGATGCTTACTTAGTAGTGGTTATTGTCATTACTATATCATCATTATCATTAGCACCAGCATCATTAGCATCATAGAATGAAAATAGGCCAAGAAGTAGAGAATTTGTGAGGAATGAGATGAAGCAGTGACAAAGTAGGGCAGTTCAGGAAACTAAATTGATGAACCGTGGGCAGGAAGCATATGTTTCCATCATGCAGACCTCAGCATGTACCAGAGCAGGACAGCTCCTTAAGGTACTGCTCCAGGCTAAAAGTGAATCAGGTGGCACACATAGCACCAGAATGTCATCCACCCTACCCAGCTAAAGCTAGTTATTAAATACAAACGCTTTAGGGGCACGTGCTGACTATCCTGGACCAAAAAAAGCTAGTGTGATTTACATCCTGGGCAAAAAACACCATGAAAACAATGTTTTAAATTACAAGGCATGGGAAAGAACAATGGAGATATAGCAGCACTATTTTTTTCAGCTATGTGGCAATGTAACCTACATTCTTCTATTGCAGTTGTGCTAAGAACAGCCTATGCAGTTCTAGAAGTAGGGACATGCAGATAAACTAAAAGACCATTTGTTAATACGCTCACAAATGCAATAGTTAATAAAGCTATATGGGGGGACTTAAAACTTACCTAAAAAATAGGGTGTTAGAAGTCACGTAGGTAGCAGAGATTAACTAGGGGCTTGCTTTTCTGAGTGGCCACATGGGGACACTGGTAGTAGGCTGGGTAGAGAAGAGTGTAAAGGAGCTCCCTATATATAGCTCCTGACAAGGTGGCATGACCATTAGATGCTAGACATCAAAAGCAGCAGGGAACATAGTGGACTTTTTAAAGAGAAATTAAATCACACCACTTTTCTATACAAAACCTTTCAAGGACTTCTTGTTTCACTTAAAAGTAAAATTCAACTCCTTATACTGGCTTGCAAGATCTTAATTAAACTGACTTGGTATACTTCATCTTTACAGATGGTCTCATGGCCGACTCCTTTTCAATCTTTGGATCTTAGCTCAAATTCCACTCACTTGGTAAGTTCCTTTATAGTATTGAATCACCATCAAAAATCATGTTATTTATTGACTTGTTTTCTTCTATCTAGTCCTCAATTCACAGGTAAGGCTTGTAAAGGCAGGGACTTTTCCTGTTCTATTCTGTGCAATTTCCAGAACTCTCTGAAATACCTTTTAGATTATATGTAAGTGTGATATTCAAAATATTTAACAACCAGTATGACATTATCACTGGCCAATCAGATGGAAAGTTGCCATATTGATGAAGCA
>JAQZBX010070248.1:0-15430 GCA_029593785.1 Cabassous unicinctus
CTGAAAGAAGCCAGGCTGCAAAAGGGTACATACTGCATGATTCTATTTATACAAAATTCTAGAAAATGCTATCTAATCTATAGTGACAGAAAGTAGATCAGTGGTTGCCTGGGGACAGGGGTGAAAGAAGGGATGGATCAATGGAAATTACCTTGATTGTGGTAATGGTTTTACAGGTATATACATATGTCAAAACATGAAATTGTACACTTTCTGTGCAGTTTAGTGTACTTCAATTATACCTCCGTAAAGCAAAACAAAAAAAACAAAACCCAGATCATACATACCTATTATTTTTTAATTTAATAACATGTTGTGAATCATTTCCAAATTAATACCTATATTTCTGTACTCTATAGTATTCTGTTACATGAACATTTTCTGATTTATTTAACCAAACCCAATTCAAATTACTTTCAAATTTTCATAAACTGCAAACAATGGTATGTTTGATGAGAGGACACTTACAATTCTCAGTTGTCTTACTTCAGATAGTTAGAATACTGCACTCATGAGGCAAAAGTTCAACATTAAAATTCAGTTTCATAGCCATGAACTTGGACTTAGTCTTAGCCTTGACTGCTATGCTAAAAATATATGCAGTCAGACTGAAAAGCACTGGACCAGCTCAATGAGAGGAGAAATCAGCAGAAATCTACAGAAGCGGAAGAAGCATATGCTAAAACGGTAAGCCAGCTACATCACCTCTGAATGCAAAGAACAATACATTTAAGCAGACTTAAAAGAATCATGAAAGAAAAAGTATTTATTGCAGGTATTCAACATGTATTTTGGGGCAGAGGAGGTCTCTAAGGAGCATAATAAGATCACAACTCTATCACTCCCATAAGCTCATCGTGCAATAAGGAAAGAGCATTAAGTAGGTAAATTCACTACTTGCAAGCAAGCCCACTCCAGGGGATCATGCAGCACTGAGAACTACCACTTGTCGTAATGGCCTGAGAGCCAACTGTGGGAGATGCTGAATGGTCAACAAAGCAGCCAAAGGACATTTCACAAGGGTAAAGAAAGGAATATGCAATCCATTCCCCCTCCCAAGCAGTTTTCCATTTGGAAGATATTCCCCAAATGATGAAACCAAAACCACTGTTTTAGAATAGAAGAATATACATTATTTAATACTTTTGCAGTACTCTTAAGAAAAAATCATAAACTGTTCCACTCTCCTCTCCCCCTCCCTCCTGGTTCCCCGCCACCTATTTTCCACACAGCATCTGTACTTTACAGCTCTTTCCTTCCATGCCTCG
Organism: Cabassous unicinctus; assembly: GCA_029593785.1. Classification (NCBI taxonomy): domain Eukaryota; kingdom Metazoa; phylum Chordata; class Mammalia; order Cingulata; family Chlamyphoridae; genus Cabassous; species Cabassous unicinctus. The sequence continues at coordinate 1,269 of JAQZBX010070248.1, forward strand.
ATGGAACAGACCTCTGCTTCATGCCAAAGCTGCCTTTTGAAGTCTGCCCTCCCATTAGGACTTTGGTGTAGGTATTCAGACTGATCATACAGCTCAGCAGAATTCCCAGGCCATCCATGTTCTGTCGTATACAGTTGTTTCATGTGGCCTGTGATTTACAGTCTTAATTAATGCTCAAAAGAAGAAGAGCACATCTTTGGTGGAGTTTTTCCCCCCTTCTTTCTACAAAACAGGACTCTTGGGGTTTCTGTGGACATTGTGCAGAATGGTTTTGCCAAACGGAATGAAGCACACTTAATACTTTTCCTTTATAACCTTTGCCATAAATCAGCTGGCACTCCGTTTGCACAAGTGCAGCGATTAATGTCCTGCCCCTCCCCCAGCACTTCCCGATTTTAAACAAAGTAGGAATAAACTGAGGGTGAGCAGAGCCAGCGGGCTCCGTAAATCAGTTTAATGAGATCTGAATAGATCACATAGGACATATTGAGTAAAAATAAGGTGGGTGGTGGGGATCTGAATTTCAACAGCACGGGAGTAGTGGGGGCGGGAGAGAAAAGATGGAAGTTGCGGCAAGCGATGCTCAAACTCTGACACATGTCTTTGGTAAAAACAGCACATCTTACATTCTCTTTCCCATTTGCTGAAACGTACTGCTGTGACTCGCTTAGATTTAGCACTGTTTCCTGTCTGTGGTTTTGCTGTTCCATGTTTTCCCACAGATGGGGAGAGTTTTTTGTTTGCTGCTTCTCATCCACGATTATCTTGCCGTGTTCTTTGTTCATTCTTATTCTATTGCCTCCCTTCTACAGCCACACAACTTTGTATGCACTAACTTTTCTCTCTGTGTGATAGGAAAAATAAATACCTGCATATCTAAGGGCTGAATTAAGTAAGGAACTAATTAGGTTACACGGGACAGCCAGAGGCTGTATACCCTTCATTTACTGTCACTAACTGGGCAGGAAATTTATGCTCCGCTCTCCCTTCCACTGCGGAGAAAAACATATTGTTCAGTTTTCTGCTCTTTAAATCACATACACAAATAGAATTCCTCCTGAACTGAAGAAGACATTACCATAAAAATAAAAAATCTTTCAAAGAAGTTGTCTGATCCTTGTGGCTCACAAACAAAAGTATACCATTAAGGTGCCTCTGTTAATACAGTTCTTATCTGTCAAAGAGTTTGAAAGAAGATTATTGAAGGAAAGAAATGAATGAAAATAAAAGATATGAAAGAAAATAACAGAATGCCTTCTTCATGTTTCACTTAATTTACGAAATACATGAGGTCTATTTCAGAACTGGAGTCCTCTGTATACATGATTACCAACTTTTAGTCATTCTTGTTACTATCCATGACTAACCACCAGGAACACGTTAATTTATTATGTTATAGGGCCCACTGACTTCTGAGAAACTTCTTATAAGCTTCTTGTTAACTGCCAAAAGAGAGCCTATTTGATAGTAAGAAGAGGTGTGAGAGTACCATATTATACCATTGAGACTTCAGCTTTGGGAGGATACAGATAATTTCTTCTTTTCTTTTCTTAGGAGAGATATAAAAATTACTCTTAGACATGTATTTCTTCTCAATTAAGCCTGAACATGCTAAGCAACCACTTAATCTCAGACTGAAATATTTCTTCTAAGTAGATTCAAGATTAGAATATTCCAAATTTGAGTTTCAACTGGGAAACAATTAAGAAAAAAAGCATGGTCCTAAACTCACATTACTATGGGTAATAAACACTAATTAAATATTTTTAAGCTTAAAAAGTTGCCAGCATACTAAACTTGAGGAATGTCAATGAACTGAAAGTTATGGCTCTTCTAAAACAAATAATTCAGACCTCTTGGGCTTCTGGATTATTCTGTACTATGGATTATGTCAAGCATATGGCATAAAAGTTAATGAATTCAACAGCACAAAGGACTACAGCTGCCTAAAGAGGGCCTAAATTACACAATGACAATTTTTTATTTTAACATTTAGGCCTTTAGTGCTTTACAAACGTAACATAAGGTCTCCATCTCCATTTCTTCTCCTCTTCTTTTCTCCTTTTAAATGTGAAAGAAGTTGATGGATAACATATTTCAATTTTACCAGATAGTTCAGACCTGATGTGCTTATTTTAAGTCTCAACTCTATGCAGCATTACTTATTTTTAAATCATCAATTTTACATCTTTTTTTTTTTTCTTGCAGAGCTCAAAGATGCTCTACCTTGCAGAGGTCAGAAATAGAATATGCTGCAGGCCAGAAACTGGGAGATTCATTCCCAAGTGGTAGATTTCAAATAACCACCTTCCTCTGCACAGAAATGTTTCCTTGCACAATTAAAAAAAATTTTTTTTAAACAAGTATGGCTATTCTACTTACCATATTTCTAATTGCAGTTCTGATGGCTAAGAAGAAAGAGGGATTTCACTACCTCTCCTTCTGGAACATGGCAAATAACCTCCTGACAGTCCCAGCTAAACAGTGTCTGGTACACAGTTGAGTGTAAAATCAATGTTAGCTCCCTCCCTTCCCCTGCGGGAAAACCAGTGCTTTTATTTGTACTCTATTAGATAGAAAAAGATAGACTCTGAGTTGTGAAGTTTAAAGGGCTCCACACCTTCTTGGGTGACTTCTTCCACTGGACAGACCATTAAGAATACAGAGGGAGCGGATATATTTCAAGTGGTTGAGCACCTGCTTCCCACATACAAGGTAGCGGGTTCCATCCCTTGTACCTCCTAAAAACAAAAGCAAAAACAAAAACAAGCAAACAAACAAAAAACCAGCTTGGGGGAGCTGGTGTAGCTCAGTGGTTGAGCACCAGCTTTTTTCCACATATGAGGTCCTGGGTTCAATCCCTGACCCCGGTACCTCAAAAAAAGAATGCAGAAAATAATAGTTTGAATTTATTGTATAATGACATTTTCAAATGTCACATGTCTGTCTTATAAGAAAGTCATTTCCTTTCATAGAAGAAGCAGTCAAAAATAAATTCAAAATTTCTATTTCAATTTGTCAACATTATGATACCATTGAGGCAGTATAGTACAGGGAGGGAGGGAAGACTGAGTCACAAGCTGGGACCCAGCAGAGAACAAGACCCTGAAACCCTGCCTGGAAACTCCCTGAGGGAAGGCTGCTACTAAGAACAAAGCCAGAAAGACCCCACAGAGACCCTGGCCCCCAGGTCCCATCTGGAACCTTTTTTGGGTCAAGGGGAAGCCCTGAATAACTCCAAACAGGCCTCCTCATTGGTCCAGGATAACCCCAAACAAAAGGCCTCACCATTGGTCTCCTGAGAGCTAACAGGTGGGGACCGAAAGGCAACCAGTCAGAACAGCAAACCGCTGGCTCCTCCCCCAACATTAGGAAAGGGGAGGAGTGGAGCACGGCTTTAATAAAGGCAGCCCCCAACCCCACATCCGGGTGTGTGCTTCCATTCTTTTCTCTCATTTCTCAATAAACTTTTTACTGGCCTAACTAAACCGGCATGTTCTGAAATTCTTTTATGTAACATAACCAAAAACCTAGAGGAATCCAGCATCCCCCGACTTCACCATGACAATAAAATGAGATGTCTGAAGTATTTTTAATCCTCTGAATAGGGCCTAGCACTTATTAGGTGAGGAAAACAGTAACATGCTAGTGTATAACAATTTTTAAAATATCCCCCCCAACAGTTCTGTAATTCATGGTGAGGACCTTGAATCTTTAAGAAAAAGTAAAATGATGTTCAATATTCAATTAACTGTTTAGGGTACATGCCTCAATTATCTGAAATATTTACATGGAATCTCACATTCCCAACTCTGCTGGAGATGCTTGCTCCATCATTAGAAATTATGTTTCTGTAGGGCCTCTACTTCTAAAAGCTCTTTCTTGCTTTCTTTTATCTTCATAATGGTCTTTTGGATAAGAAGGCAGATACTCTCTCTACTCTCTTATTTTAGAGATGAGGAAACTGAAACTTCCAGGCTTACAATGACTCTCTCAGAATCATAAATCCACCTAATGATAATCTCCTGATTAGTTGACACACACTTGAAATAAACTTTCCAGTTTTTAAGGGGGAGGAAATGCTTCTTTTGCTTAATCAACTGCATGGCCATCATTATCTTCTCCTATGATAGCACTCAAGAAAGCTTCTTTTTCTACTCCAAGTAAAGGAGTAAGAGCCGATTAGGGAAACTCAGGGAAAAAACCACTCTGTCTAGCTTTTTCTACTCAAGGGTGCCTCTTAGTCACGGAGGCAAATTTCTATGGCAGACTCTGCTGATCCGCATTGCCCCGCCTCTCCCGTATTGTTTTCTCCCTATTTTCTGCATCTTTTACTGAAATTGGAATGGGAGTAAGGAAGGAGGTAGGGAAGGGAAACCACCCAAACATAGGAAACTGGAAGTACTTATAAAAAGAAAACGACATTATCAAAGAATCTGATGTCAGTAAGCCTGACGCCTGTTCAATTTACAGCTGGCATCAGATTACACATTCTTGCCAGCTTGATTTAGTGTGCACACTTGTGTTTTTCTTTGATTATTCAAATAAAAGCCTCTTTAATAAGTTATTGTTATGAATGGCCTACTTTTTACTCATTAACGCTAGCCTTCTAAAAGAACCCAAATCGACACCAACAGAATCAAAATCCTCAAAGACTGCAAAGCTGGAAAAGAATGGGAATAAGAGGCTGGTAGGATTGTTGAGAAGGAGCTCTAGAATGCCCTGCTCAAAGGTCTCGTTTTGCCCATTTGGAAACTGAGATTCAGGATTGAAGAGTCTTGCCCAAGGAACAAATAGCCAACAATCAGTTTTTCTATTAGAAGAGTCGTTGACAGTGGTTACACGAATCTACACATGTGATAAAAAGGCACACACACTACCAATGACAGTTTCCTGGTTTGGATACTGAATTATAGTTATGTAAGTTTTAACTATTGGGGGAAAATGGATTAAGGGTACACGGGACCTCTCTGTACCCTTTTTGAACCTTCCTATGGATCTATCATTGTTTCAAAATAAAAAGATTTTTTCAATGACAGTATAAAATATACCTCAAAATTATTAAAAAATGAATGACAGGAAATAAAATAAATTCACCCCTTTTTTAAAAAAAAAGTCATTGACAAGTGTTCTTGTGCAGAATGCCAAGAAAATTGGTTTGGAATGTTCTATGAATCAGGAGAACCCTCCCTTATCAAATTCACCATGAAGGACAGGAAAATAAGATTAGAGGGGCGAGCACAACGGAGTACTAAGGGCCCTCTTGGACTCTGAGGCTTTACAGATACGTACTGATTCTAGACTAGCCATTATAAACTTTAGGTAAACTGCTTAATCTCTCCAAGTCTTAGTTTCCTCATCTGTAAAATGGGGAAAATATAATCCATCACCCTCCATCCGCTCTCAGTTTTTGACAGATAATATAAATGTAAATTGCCTGGCATACTAGAAGTACTTAGTAAATAGTAGTTCTCTCTCTCTCTCCTTAACATCAATCAAGTAATTTATTTTTTTTTTAAGATTTATTTATTTATTCTCCCCCCACCCCCCCGCCACTGTTTTTGCTCTCACTGTCTCTCTCTGTGTGTTCTTCTGTGTCTGCCTGTCTTCTCTTTAGGTGGCACTGAGAACCGATCCTGGGACTTTCTGGAGTGGAGAGAGGCTGCTCAATCTCTTGTGCCACCTCAGTTCCCTGGTCTGCTGTGTCTCTTACTGTCTCTCTTCTGTGTCTCTTTTTTGTTGCGTCATCTTACTGTGCCAGCACTCCATGCGGTCCAGCACTCCTGCGCAGGCCAGCTCACTGTGTGGGCCAGCTTCCCTTTCACCAGGAAGCCCAGGAATCGAACCCTGGACTTCCCATATGGTAGACAGGAGCGCAATTGCTTGAGCCACATCTAATTCCCAAGCAATTTCTTATAAAAAGAATCAAAAAATAAAAAAGAAATTAAGCAATAACAAACATACTGCAACATTTATTATTTGGGGCTGAATAACTAATATATGGCATAATCACACTTATTCCTCCAACCATTCCACCATTCCATTTTTAGCTAGCTTCGTCCTGCCACAGATGAATGAAAATGCAAATCAATCAAATTTTCAGTTCAAATTAAAAAAAAAAAAATTGTAGGAAGAAGAAAAATTAAAAACTTTACACTAATTCAATATCAGCAATTTACCTAGATTTCTATGATTCATGTTATTTTAAGATGCCACCCTGGTAAATTTACATGAGTATATAACTTCTGAAAGATTAAAGTTGTCTTATAGCATAAAACCCACTGAAACAAAAAATTTTTGTAGATATTTTGTCCTCAAGGAGGCAGAGCATAACCCCCATTCCTTAGATGTGGGCTGCACATACTGATTTCCTTCCGAAGAGTACAGTATGAGAAGGGAGTGGGGGAGTAACTTCCCACTGGAGAACCTGACAAGCACTACCTCAGCCAGGTGATCAAGTTCAACATCAACAGTAATAAGTCAGGTTAATAGTCTGTAGCCTTGATACGATGAGATGAGAAGAGCACTTTCCCTCTGTGGTCTTCCTTTCAAAGGCCCCAAGAAAATAATACCAGACAAATCCCAGTTGAGGGACATCCTGCAATATATACACCTGCCCTGTGCTCCTTAAAACCGTCATGGTCGGGAAGCGGATGTGGCTCAATCGATAGAGCTCCCATTTACCATATGGGAGGCCCTGGGTTCGATTCCTGGGGCCTCCTGGTGAAGGCAAGCCGGCCGCGCCCACGCGGCGCAGTGAGCTGATGCAGCATGACGCATGACGCATGATGCAACAAAGGGAGACAAGCAGACACAGAAAAACGCACAGCAAAATGGACACAGTGAGCACAAGCAGCAAGGGGGGGATAAATAAATAAATAAAAATAAAATCTTTTAAAAAAAAAAAACAACCATCATGGTCAAAAACTCATGTCACAGCCAAGAGGCACCTACCAAGACATAACAACTAAATATAAGGTGGTGTCCTGCACTAGAAAAAAAGGAAAGTTGGCAAAAACTAAGGAAATCTGAATAAAGCATGGACTTTGGTTAAAAATAACAAAACGATATTGGTTCACTGATTTTAACAAATGTACCATAGTAATGTAAGATATTAATAGGGAAAACTAAGTATGGTATATATGTTGGCTTTCTGTATCACCCTCTCAATTTTTCCATAAATGTATATCTGTTCCTAAGACTAAAGTATATTTAGAAAGCATTATGAATCATTAAATTAATAAATTATTAATTAACTATTTTTTCCAGAGTCAAATGTCTATTCAATTCCAGGTTTGTTTAAAAAAACAAGATATTCTGTTGAGAGAATAGCCATCATTGGAAAATCAAGTGGTTTTGTAAGGGCTGAGCAGTTCGGATGAAAATGTCTTGGTATGGATAATATGGCCATGTACAAACCTCCTAAGCAATTTCATCTATTAATTTCCTCACCGGGAGCTGGACAAGATTATCAGTACTGTTCTTTACAGCTCTATACTTCTACCACATTCAATATCATTGCTCTAAAAGTTCTCAAAATAACAGAGAACTTTCTCACCCACTCCCTACAGCTACCCTGCAACCTTCTCAGCCCATCACTGGCTGTATTTCTCATTCCAAAAGCAGGCCTGGCCCCTAATCTGTCCCTGCTTCCACATTATCATGAAGACTGACAGAGTCAACAGTGAGAGGATGCCACTAAATCAAATCCCTTCAGGGTCCCTTTCCAAAAAGGAAAAAAAAAAAAAAGAATCTGGCAGCTGGCCTTGGAACCAGGATCGCTCAGCTAGGTCAAAGCTGCTGCATCATCCATCATGGAGAGAAGGGGACATTTGCCCAGGGTCAGAATGACCAAGCAACTGCGTGAACTTACCCAAAACTCCGTCACTGCTTCCCTTTGCATGTTTCTAAACTTAGTTGCTTTATTCTTAACATGGTGCCCTCCGGCAGGAGACGGGTGGAGGTGCTCACGGGTCACCCTTATGGCCAGGTCACAAAAGAGTCACATACCCAGATTCAGACATACATAGAGCAGGAGTGTTTTCTATTAGCTTGCGTTCATTAATATTGCCGTTGACTGCCATGTTTTGATTGGAAAATGGCTAAATTTCTGCAGCTATTTCCTTTCATCTACTCCCAAATAAACAAGATCACTGCTTCAAACCTGGCAGAACTGAACAAATACCTTTTGATTCTTTTGTCCTTCATTAAATAAACTCAAAATTCATTCAACTTACTGTTGGTCAACTGACAGACATTTGTTAAGTACCAACTATACACCTATTTGTTACTCTACCAGGCGCTGGGGATACACAGGTGAATAAGACACATAAGACATGGCCCTTACTCTCAAATGGAATCCCCAGTCTAAAAAGGGAGAAACACACAAACGCAAATAACTACAAGCCATGAGTATACAATGGTGTTAAGAACGAACTAGAAGAGTAAGTGCCAGAGATCAAAATAAGATGGAAAATATTTTTTACATTTTTAGAGAGGTGATACATAATTCAAGTCAGAACAATATACAAAGATAGACGAGGAGAAATGTCCAGCCTAATCCTATCTCCAACCACCCCCTTCCCAACTGCCCCTTACATTCTTCCCTGTCTATCAGAGATCAATGTTTTGGCTTTATTCACCCTGTGCTGCTTTATGCAGACAGAAACAAATACAAATAGATATTCTTATCTCTCCTCTTACACAAAAGGTGGCACACTATATTCAGTGTTCAGCACCTTGCCTCTCTCACCTAAATCTTGAGGACTTTGAAACATTTTAATGCAAACTGAAAACTGATAATTTTGCACATTTGCAGAGGAAAAGGACACGGACACATATTCTATAGCCAGGTAGTGCTCTTTAACAAGTGCTGGGAAGTTCACTTTCTACTTCATTAGCAAAAGTAAAAGAAAAAAGAGAAAGAGAGAAAAGAAATTTTAACTTCAAGAAGCACTAAGAATGGCTGATTTGCCCTGGGGGAAAAGTTTACAATGTGTAAAGCTTCTCTTTCAAAGCAGCCTTATTTCCATAGGCAGCTAAGAGATTACCACCTTGTAAAAGAAAGGAAGAAAAGCAACCTCCCCACCTTGGAGTTATCCGTCCCAGAAAAGGGATCACTTTGGGGGGAGGGTGGCCTCTTGATGACCACCACTCAGACTACAGGGCAAGACTTTTAAATTTAAAGAAATTCACTGGGCGTCCCAGGAGACTGAATCTTGAACTCTATAAACCCACTACATCTCTGTATCTCCTTCTCTTCCTTTCAACCCCATCTCACAAAAAGACAGTAAAAAAAGAAAAAAAAAAAAAAAAAAAAAAAAAAAAAAAAAAACTGCCCATCATGTTCCCAAACTATTTTGTTCACAGTAATTTACAGCTTTGGCTATTTAAAAAGAGAGACACCTGTCACCAAAAACAAAACAAAACAAAATTAAAAAGCTGCTGCCTTTTAAGGATCTATTTTATAAAAATAAAACAAAACACACCACCCTTTTATCTTCTCAATCTAAAATTTGGAAAAAACGGTAGCTATTATATATTAAAGGAAGTTAATATATTAACATAATCTGGTTTCAAATATATATTTTTTAAATCCTAAACACTTCAACATTTACATTCTTTCATTTCATTCATTTATTAATATTTTTTATATTCCAGTAAGATTTTTTGTTTTGTTTTATTTTTATTTTCTTTCTTTTGTTTATTTCCCAGTATGTTTTGAGCATCTTTTATGTGCCAGAAATTTTTGCAGATGATGAGCACACAACAGTGAACAAGGCAGATAAATTCTTTCATGGAGTTAGCATTCTGGATAGACAGACAATAATGAAGTAAACAAACAGATTTATACATTTAGATGGTGATGAGAACTATGAAATAATAAAGTAAAGCAGGATAGGGGGATGGGGAAGGAGGAAATTCTTTTTAGATAGAACATCAGTGAGGTGGCCAAACCTAACAAAGAGAAAGGGTCAGTCCCTGGAAAATTAGGCGACAGAGAATTCCATGCAGAAGAAACCTCAAGAGAAAAGAGCCTGGGAAGGGACAGCAGAGGACAGTATGGCTGGACTCTGGTGAGCAAGCAGGGTGGTGAGAAAGCCAGAGACCTGGAAGTGGTCAGACAAGGAGGGCCTCATTGGTCAGGGGTACAAACATGGGCCAAATCTACTCTGCTGCCTGTTTTTTTGTTTGTTTATTTGTTTGTTTCTATTTTAAGAAAACAACAGTATATTTTAGACGCTGACTACTTTAAGACACAAATTAACTTTTTATTTATTTATTTTTATTTTTATTTATTTATTTTTTTACCGGGAGGTTCCAGGGATTGAACCCGGGACCCTCCATATGGGAGACGGACACCCAACCATTTGAGCCACATCCGTGCCCGAAATTAACTTTTTAAAAAATGTGGTAATTCGGTGCTCTATATAGTTTCTTTGTACTCTGCATTTAAGTTCAGGGTAATTACATAATTCTAGTTCTAGGTTTTTGTGGGTTTTTTTAACTATTACAATCTTTCATTTTTTATATTAATATTACAAATTACTCAGTTAACACAAGACAATAACTACCATAACAATAAATCTGTTTTAGTCAGCAGTTACACTCCCCCCGCCCCCCTGTGTTTTTTTTGTTTTTGTTTTTTTTTTTAGGTACTGGGACTGGGGATGGAACCTGGGCCTCGCAGTTGGGAAGCAGGCTCTCAACCTCTTGAGCCACATCTACTCCCATCCCCCCTTATTTCTGTTCATTCTTAATCTTCAGGCATTTGGAACAAGGTCCACTCTGCTTCAGGCTGAGAAGAGACATAGATATTATGGGGCAGAGGAATGGAATTGTTTTGCTTGCAGCTGAAGATGCTCCTTGCTTTTGAGATGGAGCTGGTCCATCATCATCATCTTTAGTTGTCCAGAGCAGGCCCGAGGAACTAGAGAGTAGGATTTGACCACATACCTGCTGGATTTCAGGGCTCAACCGGCACAGGATTTAAATCTAAAGGCTTTAAATCTCTGAGAAATAAACTTAACAAGTGAATTGAAAATTATAGGTTCAAATAAAAGAAGTACTAGAAACATGATGAGGGGATTTGTAAATGGGTATAACTATGTTATTTTGGGGAAATAGTTTTTCATATATTCCCAGCTGCAGCCCACTGAGGGGATGTTGAATTCCTGTAGCCGAGTGGCTTGCCTATGATTTCCAGACATCCCTAAGGGCCTCAGGAGCATTTTGGTTTGAGGCTTTGTTTACTGCTGCTGCCAGTTTTTGTATGGCCAGAGAGCTAAGATTGGTTTTTACATTTTTAAATGATTGAAAAACTATCAAAAGAATAATAATTCATGATACATAAAAATTAAATTAAATTCAAAATTTAGCATCCTTGCTCATTCCTTTCCTCATTTTCTATGACTGCTTTTGTGCTACAATGGCTGAATTGAATAACTGCAACAGAGGCCTTATGGCCCACAAAGCCTAAAATATTTTCTATCTGGCCCTTTACAGAAAAAAGGGCCAACTCCTGTTGTAGGCTGTGGATTTCATCCTAAGTGAGATGGGAAATGGAAGGTTCAGATCAGATTAAGTGAGCAGATTCAGTATTTGCTGCTTGACCCATTCACGGTGGTTTTGATGTTCTTGAGCAAACTTGCAGGTCCCTGACAACTTATTCTGCTGAGGCAGGAATCTGAGTCATTCACTTCATTTCAACAGATCTTTATGGAGCACCTACTAAGATTTGAGCAGAACAAAATATTTCTGTTTTTGAAGGTTTTTTGTAGGATTTGGGAAGAATGATGGGCAAACCCTTATAAATATCTAAGATATATATTCAAGAGTAAGTGGTAAGGAAAAAAAAATAAGGACAAGGCAGATCTTTTCAGCATGTCTATTCAGCCATCTAAAACACTAAGAAACAAAAAAGCAGAAAGCAAACTCCAAACTTAGAAAAATCTGTATTTTCAAACATATAGAGCAGGGGTTCTTAACAAGGAGTCTGTGAGCTTGAATTGAAATTAAAAAAAAAACGAAAACATCATTCTTGTGGGGATGTGTTGGTGTGGGTGTGATCCGTTTATTAAATAATACACAGTATAGTGTGGACTTGGTAAGGGGTCTGTGGTTTTCACCTGACTGGCAAAGGGGTCCGTGGAACAAAAAAGGTTAAGAACCCCTGATATAGAGGAACGGGTTACCTTTTCCCTAGAACATAGCACTCGGGTTTGGATCTGCAGGGCTTTTGAATTTTCTGAAGCTGCTCTAAGATAACCACTCACCCCGGATATAGAGGAACGGGTTACCTTTTCCCTAGAACATAGCACTCGGGTTTGGATCTGCAGGGCTTTTGAATTTTCTGAAGCTGCTCTAAGATAACCACTCACCTGCATACACCTGTGTGCTAGGAGTGGGGAGACCTGTAAGCTGCAAAGCTAACATAACCATGGGCTCTTTGTTTTTTGGTGTGGGAGCCTGGGCAGGAGGTTGACTGAGACATGACCAAGAACACTGTTTTCATTTAAATTGAATGTCGAGGTGTGCTTGGGCTGCTTCCAAGGCACGTCCCCTTTGGCAACATCTCTGTCGATGACTGTTAGAAACATCATTTGGTGCAAGTGACTATACAATGACTTCTGACTCCAAATCTTGTTTCCCTCTACCACAGGAAGCTGCTTTCCAGAAGGGGTGTGAAGGTGGGAGAGGATGGAGAGGATGAGCAGGTGGAGGACTTGTGTCCATGGGCACTGCTGATTCAGGAAGGCAGCAGAGGGTACCCTCTTCCTCACATTTACAAGGCTTACCCTGCTCTCACATACCACCCTTCCTTTTAGCAACCTGGAAAGACCCAAACAAGTATTCTCTCAGTTCATAGACTGAAGAATGCAGGTCAGCAAAAAAAGGACCAAACTGACTTTTTAGGTTTCAGGTAACTGTAGTCAATATCAAGAAATCCCAATGTAATGTCAACTTCCCTTCCCACAAGGTAGGCTAAAATAGGGCATCAGAGCAGAGGGGTTTTCTTCCCTGGCATCTCATGTGGTCTTACATCTGGGATGTTTCTATCATAAAAGGTAACAAATTGCAACCTTCTATATGTGTTGGGTAACATTTATAACAATGTAATTTAATTATTTAAAATATAAAAGCTAAATAAAACAAACAAGCAAACAAACAAAAGAGAACTAAGTAGAAAAGATAAAATGAGAGAGGATGATAAAGATGAAAAGTTATGCTGAGTAGACTGCATAAAAAATACTGAGATTGGGAAACGGATGTGGCTCAAGCAATTGCACTCATGCCTACCAAATGGGAGGTCCGGAGTTTGGTTCCCAGTGCCTCCTAAAGAAGACAAGCAAGGGAAGCAGATGTGGCTCAAGTGATTGGGCTCCCATCTACCATATAGGAGGTCCAGGGTTCAATTCCCAGGGCCTCCTGGTGAAAAGCAAGCTGGTCCACGCGGAGTGCTGGCCCAAGTGGAGAGCTGGTCCACGTGGAGTGCTGGCCCATGCAGAGAGCTGGCGCAGCAAGATGACACAACAAAAAGAGACACAGAAGAGAGACAATGAGAGACGCAGCAGATAAGGGAGCTGAGGTGGCACAGGAAATTGGGCAGTCTCTCTCCACTCCGGAAGGTCACAGGATTGGTTCCTGGTGCCACCTAGAGAGAATACAAGCAGACACAGAAGAACACACAGAGAGCAGACAGCGAGCACAAAACAACTGGTGGTGGTGGGGGGTGTAAATAAAAATAAATAAATCTTTTAAAAAAATAAAAAAAGAAGACAAGCAAGACAGTGAGCTGACACAACAAGATGATGCAACAAGAGACACAAGGAGGAAAACATAATGAGAGATACAACAAAGCAGGGAGCGGAAGTAGCTCAAGTGATTAGGCGCTTCCCTCCCACACCGGTTGCTGTGCCTCCTAAAAAGAAGACGAGCACATAACAAACAGACACAGCAAATGCAAACAACAACAGGGTGAGGAGAAATAAATCAATCTTAAAAATAAACAAAACTTAGATTAATATCACTGGGTTTACCAGAGCAACAGTTTTCAAACTGGATTCTGCAGACTGTTTCTGCTATTATTACGTGGCAACAGCTGAAATTGTCATACATGCATTATTGATTAGCAGGACACTTGCTTTGCACTGGTCTTTTTT
>JAQZBX010070249.1:0-15449 GCA_029593785.1 Cabassous unicinctus
TGAAGTCATTGCTACACACAGTTCCTGCCTGTTTAATAATCGTTTTAATGGAAGGACTGAGTCCTGCAACTCCCTACTCTGCCATCTTCCCAGATGTCTACTCCTTGACATCATCATTTACAATGAAGAAAGAACTCCTTGGAGTCTAGGGGTGCTGTTTTCTGATCTGAATTCAAAATTTGATGGAGTAGGCTGCAACTGAAACCTCAGGCGACATTGTGGACCAGAATTTACAGGCTGCACAAAATCATCAAGGAAGAGTTTGGGAGGATCCTCTTCCCTGAGGTCTCCGTCAGGATAGACTACAGGTTCCTGTATTTTTACCTGGAGGTTTATAAAGTGGTTCTAGAAATCTCCATGAACATGAAAGGGCTCTTCAACTTAGAATTGTGCAAGGCTATAAAGTAACTATTTCAAAGCCCAGCAGTCAAAACTTAATTGTAGGAGTCCATTCTTGCAGCTTGCTTTAAAAGTAAAATAACTTGGTTTTGCTGGCAATTTTTGATAGTGTAGGAAATCCTTTCTAGAATGTTAAGATTTTAACACATCCCTATGAAAAATGGTGGGTAGAATGAACTGGATAGCTCAGAATCCAAAACACAAATCTCCCTCTATTAATATTCTTTTAAGTTGAATAGAATTTTTCCCATTGTGAGTTGGCTTACATTTTCTGTTGAACTTTGAAATAAAGATAACTTTTCACCATTCTTACAGGTTAATGTTATAAACCTATGGCATATCTTCAGTCATTCAGCATACATTGAACACTTTTTGTATGTCTCCACTGTGATATGGTGGTGCACTATAATATTTAATTTTCTGTGACAAAAAGTGATGCAGAAAACATAAAAGGAAATCTTCAAGACCATGGATTTGGCAATGATTTTTTTCTAGAAATGATACCAAGAGCATGAGCAACAAAAGAAAAAATAGATAAAAATGCACTTCATCAAAATTTAAAACTTTTATATTTCAAAGTACATTATCAAGAAAGAAAAGACAGTCCACAGAATGAGAGAAAATAGAAACAAATATCTGATAAGGATTTAGCATTATGAATGTATAAAGAACATCTACAATAGAATAACAAAAAGACAACCCAATAAAAAATTGGTCAAAGGACTTGAATAACCTTTTCTCCAAAGAAAATGTACAAGTGGCCAATAAGCACATGAAAAGATGCTCAGCATCATTAACCATTAAGGAAATACAAGTCAAAATCTTGAGATAACACTTCATATGCACTACCATGGCTACTATTCATATATAAAACAACGAAAATGTTGGCACGAATGTGGAGAAATTGGAACACTTGTACATACTGGGAATTAAAATGGTGAAACCACTGTATAAAACAGTTTTTGTTTCCTCAGAATGTTGCACATAGTGTTACCACGTATAATGTTTAAGTTCATTTGTCAACTAGGCTAGATTATGGTGTCCAGAAGTTTGGTCAAGCATGCACTGGCCTGGTTATTACTGGTGAAGGTATTTCATAGATGGATATACATCTATAATAAGATGATTGCATGTAGGGATGATTGTGTCTGCCACCAACAGGTAAATTGCCCTCAGCAATGTGGGGAGGTCATCCAATCAGTGGCAAGCCTTAAAAGCCAAAATTGAGGATTTTAGAGATTAGAAGAATTTCTTCAGCCAACCAGCTTCTCTGGGGAATTCAACTTTACCTTCATAGGAATTTCCAGCTTGCAGCCTGCCCTACAGAATACAGACTTGCCTAACCATGGTTGTGAGTCAATTCCCATAATAAATATCTTAATATTTGTGTGTGTGTGTGTGTGAATAAATATATTCTGTAGATTCTGTTTCTCTGGAAATCCCTTAACAATACAGATTTTGATACTGTGAGTGGTTCTTGAGAAAGACAATCAAAGGATGAGATTTATTAATTTTTGGCTCTGGAATTATGCGAATTGGTTCTCCAATATGATTAGATTTAAAGACACTAATGACTATTTCCAGTGATAATGAGGGCACTGATAGTACATGCTGTGAATAGGTAATGGAGTTACACAAAATATCACCATTGGCTACTTCTACTCAAATGCTTCTAAGAGGCAAGGCTCTGGGTAACAGTGTATTTGCTACCTTATATTTTTGTGATGTTAAAAGGTATAATGAGGCTGGCTGATTGTTCCTAAATACTTGGGAAAAGCTGTTAAAAAAAAAAAAAAAAGGATGAGTTCAGAGCTTCAAATTCTAGCTCAAGTGTCAAATGAATAACAAGAAAATTTCTATGTGTGCCCGGAAAGAAATTCTTATTTCTTGTAGCCAGAGTTGAGCATTATGAAAAATAGAGTCTTACATGAGTAGCTGAATTACAATGCACATTGAAATCCCAATCATGCATGGTGCCTGCTGTCAAAGTGAGGGCACTGTTTGGGAAGGAATGGGGTCCTGGAAATTGGAATGGGAATATATAAACTGATAATGATTATGGTGGGGACATTGGATCCCTAGATTCAGCTGAGTCTTCTTTACCAGATACATCTGTAATGACCTCCCCTGAAGGGTCAGCCATCTTACCTACATCTGAGATTAACCCTGCTGTGTTAGTTTCCTAGCTGCTAAAGCAAATACTTTGCTATAGGTTGGCTAACAATGGGATTTATTGGCTCACGGTTTCAGTAGCTAGAAGGCTTTCTTCCTGACAGGGTCAGTATCTACTGGCTGGCTGGCAATCTTTGGGGAAAGAATCACCATCAAATGGCAATGCACATGGAGGTGTCTTCTCATTTTTTTTCCAGGTTCTCTTGACTTCCAGCTTTTGGTTGCTCCCCATGACTTCTCTCTCTTTCTCACTTCCACTTTGCTTATGAAGGACTCCAGTAATCTGGATTAAAGCCCAACCTGATTCAGTTGGGCCACACCTTAACTGAAATAACCTCATCAAGAGGTCCTATTTATCATGGGTTCATACCCACAATAATGAATTAAGATTAAGAAAATGTCTTTCTGGGGGCATAACTCCAAGCCACAATACCTGCTTTGCCTGATAAACCTGTAAATTGATTATCCTGAGGAAATGGCCCTCACACCTCTATCTGAAATTAAGCCTATTTCACCAGATAAGACTGTAATGGAATCCACTGACATAGTTGACTTGCAGGACACTGCTAATTCCTCTTTTGACCCAACTCCACCATCCCTCTTTGTTTCCAGACCTAAAATTAGACTGAAGTCCCAACAGGACCCTAAAGATAAGGTACAAAGTATAATCCATGAGGTGTGCTATACTCCAAAGGAACTGCATGATTTTTCTATTTTATGCAGACAGAAATCAGGGGAATATGTGTAAGAATGGATATTAAGGGTGTGGGATAATGGTGGAAGGAAGTTGGATCAGGTTACATTTATTGATAAAGTCTCACTAAGAAGAGATTCTGGATTCACTGTTGTAGATTGAGTGTTTAGAACTCAGAAAAGTTCTAGGTCAAGTGGACAAAAATCTAACTTGAATCAGAAACAGTCATGGTCTCTCAATTCCCAGACTTGAGAGAGTTTGGAGACATAGAACCCCTTGAATGAAGTTAAGCCAGGTACTCTTAGGGAAGGCAACTGCACACTGCCACAAATTTATACTGTTAATTTTCCTCTTAGTCTTTTCCAAAGGTACCTATGGCCTTTTACCAGGGTGACTGTGCAATGAGGAAAAGGAAATGATCAGATACTTCAGCAATTACTGGACAGTGACTCTGAATTGACACTAATTACAGGGACCCAAAATGTCACTGAGTTCCACCAGAGTATGGGCTTATGAAAGTCAGGTGATCAATGGAGTTTTAGCTCAAGTTCATCTCACAGTGGGTCAAGTGGAACCCCAAACCAATTCTGTGGTTATTTCTCCAGTTCCCAAATGCATAATTGGAATAGACTTACTTACCAAGCAGCAAAATCCCCACATTGTTTCCCTGATCTGTGGAATGAGGGTTATTATGATAGGAAAGGCCAAGTGGAAGTCACTATAACTGCCTCTATCTAGCAAAATGGCAAACTAAAAGCAATACCACATTTCTGGAGGGATTGCAGAGATTAGTGCCAGCATCAAGGACTTGAAGGATGTAGGAGTGATGATTCCTACCACATCCCCATTCAGCAGTCTTTTTTGGCCTGTGCAGAAAGCAGATGGATCTTTGATGTTGACAATGGATCATTATAAACTTAACCAGGTGGTGACTCTAATTGCAGTTGCTTTTCCAAACATGATATCATTTTGCTTAAGCAAAGTCTACCCATCTCCTGGTATCTGGTATGCAGCTATTGATATGGAAAATGTTTTTTCTTGATATCTGTTAATAAAGCCTATCAGAAACATTGTGCTTTCAGCTGGCAAGCCCAGTAATACATCTTCATTGTTCTACCTCTGGGATATATCAACTCTCCAGCCCTGTGGCATAATCTAGTCCACAGGGATAGTGATTACCTTTCCATAAGACATCACACTGGTCCATTACATTAATGACATGTTGACTGGACCTAGTGATCAAAAAGTAGCAACTACTCTAGTCTTATTGGTAAGACATTTGCACATCAGAGGATGGGAAATAATTCCAACAAAATTTCAGGGGCCTTTCACCTCAGTGAAATTTCTAGGTGTCCAGTGGTGTGGAACATATCAAGATATCCCTTCGAAGATAAAGGATAAGCTCTTGCATCTGACCCCTCCTACAACCAAAAATGAGGCACAGTGCCTAGATGGCCTCTATGGATTTTCAAGAAAACATTGCTCATTTGGGTTTGCTACTTCAGCCCATTTACCAAGTGACCTAAAAAAATCATAAACTTGGGTGTGCATAGTGGTATATATGAGATCATGCTCAAGAAGATCTTGAGAGCACAAGTTACAAAATGTAGAATATCCATACAATGGAATAATGTTCAGCAACAAAATGATACATGATGTAACATGGATTAACTTTGAAAACATAATGCTAAGTGAAATAAGCCAGATTCAATGGAAAATACAAATGATTACAATTATATGAAATATCTAGAAAAGAAAATTCATACATACAGAAAGTAGATTAGAGATAATCAAGGACTGGGGCAAGGGGAAATTGGAAATTATTGCTTAATAGGTAAATAATTTTTGGTTTGGGTGATGAAAAATTTTGGTAATGGAAGGTGGTGATGCTAAGACATTGTAAAAGCAATTAAGGCCACTAAATCAAACACTTATGGCTAAAATGGCAAATTTTCTATTACATATATGTTACCGCAAGGAAGAAAAGGGAAGAGGCTAATTGATGATAAAATACAGAATAAGGGACCTGGAATATGAGTAGTGTATAAATTAGAGGAGGTAAATGCTGGGCCTCATTAAGTAAGTTAACGTACATAACAAATGGAACATTTGCCCTTGTTGTTATAGTGTTTCTTTACTCCTTCATTCCTTTGTTTAGAAATGTGGTTGGGCTAAATCTGAGAAATCTATCTCCCATACTGTGCATGATTGCTGTTGTTTCTGCTCAGTATATATGTGTGTGTATGTATACATGTATGTATATACATATATACATAATTATATGAATATATAAACACATATGTATAATATATGTAATTCTTGTTTATATATATGTATGTATGTGTATACTTGTTTATATTTTTAAACCTGGCTTACTAGACATTGCTCCCATGTCTGGGTAGGCTAGCATCACCTAAGAATTGGAGATAGGTTGAGCTCCCCAACTTGAGCCAGTAAGGCTCTGTCCTCTACAAATGGGTCTGTATCACAGAGGCATCCCATATGCTGATGACTGTCCTGTCAGGTAAGGAAATACCTGTGTCTGAGGATCAAACACCTATACACATAAAGTAATACATAAATGAATATGGGTGTTTTTTAAACTACATGAGAGAAAAATTCTAACAATATCTGAGAGAAATATTGGTATTATCCTCCATCTTCTTCCATCCACACATTTGTGAATCATCAAATCTTATCATTTTATTCACCAAAAGATGTAACAAATAGTTTTCCCTCTACCGCTTCCCTAGTCCAACCTACCACCACTTACTACCACCAGAAAGATATTCCTTAATCCCCTCACTCTAAATTAATATCCCAGACTGCCTCTATTCTTTTTCACAGTATGTTTTAATACTCTTCATACATCTTATCACGATATGAGATATTTATTGGTGTGATTGTTTGATCAATGTCTACCTCTGCAACTAGAATATAAGCTTCATGAGTTAAGGCTGTCAAAGAAAAAAATGTACACCAGACAATATTAAACAGTCAAGGATGATTTTATTCAGGGGACTTCTAGAGCAGGGGAGAGAGAGTAGAATTGAACTCCATTGAAACAGAGCATAGCAAGCTTATAAAGGGCTGGGAGTAGAGTGGAAGAAAAGCATTGGAAGTTAGTAAAGGAGAGTTGATCACTGGGGTGGCTGAGGGATTTACTGAGGTTACAATTAGAATGGTTTGTTTCCATGGAGATGGGTGATGGATTTACTGAGGTTTTGATTAGGACCACTTGGTTCAGAATGTTTTCCTTTGTGGTAATTAGGCCACCTGTAGTCTGTAAGGCAGGGGTTCTTAACCAGGGGCCCATGGACCCCCTGGGGGTCTGTGAACTTGAATTGAAAACAGTCAACTTATTATCTTTATTTACTCTGACCTCCAATGTTGAGTGTCATAAAACTGTCAGCCACTACATTTTGAGAAGGGGTCTGTGATTTTCACCTGACTGGCAAAGGGGTACATGGAACAGAAAACGTTAAGAACCCCTGCTGTAAGATCTAGGAGAGAGGCAAGAGATAAGGAACTATCAATTTAGAGCTTCTTGGGTGAGTGGGTAGCCAGGGTGAGAGGGAAAAAGGAGAGGGAGTTTGGGGATGAGTTTGATATTTAGAATAGTTAGAGTATGAAATCTTTTCTCCCTGCAGTATGGGTTGTTTTCTCTGCAGTCCCACAGCTGCAGCACTGGTTTCAAGGTAGTCAGGATGGGGAAGGGAGCAGGTAGTGGCATGAAAGGAGTAAGGCTGACAGCTTGGTCAAGAGAAAAAAAAACGGTCCTTGTCAGGATCATTACTGTTTTGATAATCAATATGTCCCCAATATCTAACACAATGCCTGGCCTATGGTAGATACTCAACAATTTGTGTTGAATGAATGAATAAATGAATGAAGTAATAGATTATGAAACTCATTGGAAAAACATAACCTGTCTAAATAATGGGAATATTTTAAACCTACATGCAGAAAAACTTTAGGAGATAAATTATTAGAAACCATTGTGAACTTGGTCATGAAGGATAGTCTGGAAAATAAGCTTAGTCTTTTTAGTCTCTGACACAAATAACTAAAATAAAATTTCAAATTGGGGGCATTACTACTGATATTACAAAAATAAATAGTATTAAAAAATAATACTATGAACAATTGTACACCAACAAATTAGATAATCTAGATGAATCAGAAAAATTTCTAGAAACATACAAATACCTCAAAGTGATTTTTTAAAAAAATAGAAAATCTCAATAGACCTATGTATTAGTCAGGGTTCTCTAGGGAAACAGAATCAACGGGAGATATCTGTCAATAATATGAGATTTTATAAGAGTCTCTCACGTAACCATGGGGATACACAAGTCCAGGTTCCGCAGGTAGGCTGCAAACCAGGGCCTTCGATGAAAGTCCAGTGAAGGTCTTTGATGAGTTTCCGGCAGACGTTGGCTGTCCAAAGATGGGCTGGGAAATTCTCTCCGAATGTTGAAATCACTTCCCCTTTTAAGGCATTCAACTGATTGGATAAAGCATCACCCATTGCTGAAGGCAACTCCCTGATTGATATAGATGTAATCAGCTATCTATGCATTAAACTCACTGGTGACTCAAGTCCATAAATGTCCTTGTGATACAATTAGCCCAGTGCTTGCTTGACCAAACACCTGGGAATAATTACCTGGCCGAGTTGACACATTAGCCTAACCATCACAACCTATAAAAAGCAAAGGAATTGAATCAGTAATCAAAAGCAAATGCCCAAGACCACTTGACTGCACTGGTGAATTCTACCAAACATTCAAAGAAGAATTACTACCAATCCTTCTCAAATTCTTTTTAAAATTTGAAGAGGAGAGAACATTCTCTAACTTATTCCATGAGGCTAGCTTTACTCTGATACTAAAATCGGATAAAGCAGCATAGAAAAAGAAAAGTTGAGACTCACAGCTAACATCCAATTCAATAATTAAAGACTGAAAAATTTTCCCCCAAATATTGGGTACAAGGCAAGAACACCTGCTTTCACCATTAAAACTTCTTCAACATTGTACAAGAAGTTCTATCCAGAAAAATAAGAAAAAGAAATACAAGGCATCTAAATTTGAAAGGAATAAGAAAAACTACCTCTAATCACAGATGATGTGATCCTATATATAGGAAATCCAAAGGAATCCACAGGAAAACTATCAGAGCTAATAAAATCATTCAGGAAAGTTGTGGGGTACACTTTTCCAAGAAACCAATCAACATTTCTTTGAATTGGCAATAGCATTTTTTTGAATGGATAAACAAAATGTTTTATATACAATAGAATATTATTCAGCCATAAAAGGAATAATGTTTTCATGCATGCTAAACATAGATAAACCTTGAAAATATTATAATGAATGAAATGAACAAGTCACAGAATGACAAATACACTATGATTCTCCTTATATGAAATATCCTGAGATAAAAAATTCACAGAGTTAAAGGTTACAAGAAGCGGCAATCAAATGACAGGTTAAAAAATACTATGAGGCCAGCAATATAGAACTCAAAAGCTTCTCTTTTTAAATCCTATTTTTTAAACCTAGACAACAGATGCCAATGTCCAGGTGCCCACCAAAGGAGAAAATTGAGAAGGTGAAAACTGCCCACAGACACCCAGAGGCCTTTTCTGACTCACAGAAGGACAGAATCCTTCCTGGGCATGTTGATCGCCTGATTGAGACCCAAGGTTCCAGGGAATATCTGGTTCCTGCAGCACTTCACTTCTATGGATCCCCAGTATCCCAACCTGAACTCCCTATTTTTGGGTGGTTCAATTCTGGATGTCTTCTTGTCATTTTTAACTAAAGACTCCTAACTAAAATCCTCTCCAGCACCTTTTTTGTTTTCCTTTGACCATGGCTGAATTCTTTACTTTCAAAAGCAGCTAATGAACTTCTAAATGGCAATTAAATTTTTAATAAATGAATTGCAAACAAAGTAACAATGATCACTTCAGGCATTTGCCCCTCACCACCAAGTCTGCTCAGTGTTTGCATTCTCCACAACCCAGGAGAGCCTGTGCCCTCTGTGCCCTGGTACCCATCAGGACCCTCACACTGGCCTCACCTTATGGTTCTCTTAGTTTCCTCATGGGTGAAGATACTGGCAGAGTCCCAAGTGCTGAACAAAAAGATGACAAGCATGAGTTTGCCAGTGAGATCCTAGGAGAGTGAGATGTGGTTTTGCTGAAAAGAAGGACCACTCCCACTGTTTAAGACTCCCTTCTGAAGGCAACCTTGGGAAGCATGTGATAAAGAGACTCCCCCATCCAGGAAGACTTGGGTTGGAGGCGGACAAAGGGGTTCTACAGAAAACCCACGAAATTTTAAGAATTTGCCAGTTCCAATGGATTTCTCCTGAGATCTTATGATTGAAATCCAAGACTATAAGTTGATACTTTTGGGGAGAACCTGCAGGCCTCTGCCCCTGCCTGCCTTGACCAAACACCAAGGAAAAGGGAACTTTCAAGGGAGGGAGATACCTGTGACCTTTCTAGGCAGAATCATACTTCCCAAAGGCAGAAAGAGCCTGTAAGTCAAGAGAATAAGCTAACCCAGGAATGTGGTTACGGGAGCCCTGCTGTGTGTCCCACCTTTATGCCCAGATATGCTTTTGTGTAGGGAAGGGGTGATGGTATGGCACTAAATCCTCTAGGTTTGCTGTAGGCCTGGGTGGGGCACAGAGAGGCTGGAACTCATGGGCTGTTCTCCCCTGGCTGCCATCAGCCATTTCCCCTTTCCACAGTACAATTAATACAAGTTTCTATTTGTACAGAGGGCAGAGAAAAGTTAGAGAGCCCTGTTTTATAGAATCTTGCTGGCTTTTACCTCCCTCTGACTAACTAACAGTGTGTCCTGGTTGCCAGGTACTTGTTTGCACTGAAGAGAGACCCCTCCACAAGATTCATACAGTCAGCTGTGGCTAACAGGATAATGGCACTCAGAAGCAGAGCTGCAGTGACCTCTGGAGCCATGGAAAGCCTGCTGATGGCCACCAAAGAGTCTTTCCAGTTGCTTCTGGCAGAGTTTTGTGGTGCTCTGTTTATGATGTCTGAAAGCCTGGGACAACTCCCTGGTCACCTTGGGTTTTCCTGGGACATCCAGGTATAGATGTTCTTATAGTAAAGTGCTGACATACGGTAATGAGGCAAAAATAGCTAGCCAAAAGTATTTCTTCCTGTGTTGAAGATTGTAAAGTCTATGAAAAGATTGGCCTGATGACACCAGCCTATGAAGCACTGAGTCCTCTTTGGTGGAGGCCAGTTCTCTGACTTTACAGACTCTAAGTTTGGCAGCACTCAGTAAAAATCTGAATAGCTCTTCACCTGAAGATACAGTAGACCTTCTGGAAAAAAAAGAAGTGAAAAGTGAGCCCCCTAAACTTTCATCTCAGAGAGTGGCAATGGCTCAACTTCAAGAACAGATTTGGTTACTCCATAGGGCAGCAGAGTCTCTCCAATCCCACAAGACTAGTGGGAAAAAAAGACCTTAAAAGCATCTCAGATAAGTGGAGAACAGCTTTAGAAGAAAATAACAGGTGGTGTGAGTGAAAACAATCAGTAAAAAATATAAGTGGTTGTATGAAAAACTGTGAGATGGAAGCAAAGGGTGCAGAATCAAAAGAACAGATAAAAGTGCTTAAACACTCCAATGCAAGAATGAAACAGGTTATGGAAGATTGAGCCAGATAAAATCCCTCACTGAAACTGTGCTGACAATCTTAAATTTGTCTGTTCACTTTAGAGAAGTTTACATGGGTAATGAGAACTTGGTATTAGACAAAAAGAGGGAATCAGAAAATGGAGACTACCTAGTCTATCAGTTGGCAGTTGATCAGAACAAACTCATTAATGTTGTGAATGTAAATGTTTCCTCTAAAAGGCTGGAAGGAGAAAAATAAGAAATATTCAATAAGTGTGTGAAGCAAATCAAATGAATAAAGAGCTTACAGGGTGAACAAAAAGTCTGAAGAGTGAGTGAGCATATTTGCAGTCTGAAAATTCATAGCTGGAAAATGAGATTGAGGAGCTTCAAATGAAACTTCAAATATTTTCTGAGGTCCATCAAAAATATGTAATGCAACTTGAGAGAAATTTGATTGAGGAGCAATCCTACTGCCAGAAATGGAAAAGAAACTTCATGAAGTATATAAAAACATGAACTTCACATATCAGAAGTACAATCACTACAAGAAGACAGCTGAAGACCTGGACAAAAAATTGTCAAGAACCACTTCTTTTACAACAAACTTATATACAATGAGAAGAAAGCTTTAGAAATCAAGCTAGAAGCTCAGTCCACTAAGAGAAAGCTCAACGAATTAAGAAAGGAAAATGATTACAAGAGGGAAATATTGTTGAAAGTAGAGCTGAAGTCCTAGTTTTTCCCAGGTGGCCCTTTTGTCCCTGATGTTCCAACTGCCCCTTCAGGGACCTGAAGTTTGATTCAGATTTCACAGCCACTGACCCCCAACCATCCTCAACTACAGCAAGACATCTACTGGGGTTTTCACTCTTTAAAAGTAATTTTGATTGATTTTAGTTTTGTTTAACTGCTGTCATTTAATTGATGCTACAATTGATGTTCTTATTGAACTTTGATGTTACTATAATTTCTAGGACAGTGTTTTACAAATATATATTTGTTTAATATAGTTTTTCTGAGTAATTTCATTTCATTGGACCCTCTAGAATTAGATAACATAACTATTGTGTTTTAATTGAAGAAAGGTCTAGCATTTGTTTTGTTTGTGATAGTCTTAGTGTTTAAATGTTAATTCGGGGACGGGGATGTGGCTCAAGCGATTGGGCTCCCATCTACCATATGGGAATCCCAGGTTCGATTCCCAGGGTCTCCTGATGAAGGCAAAAGTGGGCCCATGCGGAGAGCTGTCGGCCTGCATGGAGAGTTGACGCAACAAGATGACGCAACAAAAAAGAGACACAGAGGGAAAAGACAATGAGAGACACAACAAACCAGGGAGCTGAGGTGGCTCA
Source organism: Cabassous unicinctus (assembly GCA_029593785.1). Classification (NCBI taxonomy): domain Eukaryota; kingdom Metazoa; phylum Chordata; class Mammalia; order Cingulata; family Chlamyphoridae; genus Cabassous; species Cabassous unicinctus. Next base: position 12,285 of record JAQZBX010070249.1, read on the forward strand.
AGTGATTAAGTGCCTCTCTCCCACCTTGGAAGTTCCCAGGATCAGTTTCTGGTGCCTCCTAAAGAGAAGACAAGAAGAGAAGGCAAGCAGACACAGAAGAACATGCAGCGAGTGGACACAGAGAGCAGATAGCAGACAGCGAGCACAAGTGGCAAGGGGGGGATAAATAAAATAAATCTTTAAAAATAAATAAATAAATACATGTTAACACATTTTTCTTTTGGAAAACAAAAACAAAACCCATTTTTACAAAGAAAAAAGAAAAAAAGGCTAGTGGCATTTCCCACTCCTCAGAACTAGAACTATAGAGAATGGTACAAAGATAACTTGTGATTATATGGTTGATGCCAGCTTCAAATACAAGGTTTCATTTTTAAAAAAACACATCTGAAACATTATCACCAGAGATATGACAAACATCACCAGTACGGTTTTCCTTGGTTTGTTCTGAATACATCATAAGGTCCTTCTCCCACAGGAAGTTAAGCTCTCTCAACAGGCCCCAATTATGCCTCTGGTACTTTCTTGAGAACCTAAAGTAGATCTTTAAGAGAGGGTGGCGTTTGATGTGAATTAATTTCCTCCTGAGGAGATGAGCTATGAAGAATACCAGACTGTTGTGGAAAACAGACAACTGTGGGGAAAGTTGACTGCCTGCCTAGAAAAAAAAGACCATCTCTAACAATAGTGAGGAAATAAAAGTGTGCTGAAACATCCATATAAAAGAAAATGTCATCCAAGTACATTTGTACATAGAACTGGAAATATCTAAAAACCTTGCCATTGTAAAACTCTTGCTACTCCACTCTCCCCATCAGGTCAGGGTCCCTTCCAAGATTCAATGGGGGCTCACCTGGCCAAACTCACTGCAAAGAAACCACTCTCCACCCTCCTAGACCCCTCTTCCTCCGAGGGAATGCCCCCTCACACCCCAGCAGGGAGCTAGCAACTCCACCTAGGCTATTTGCCCTGAGGGCAGGGTATATGTGGGGCTTCCAGCCACAGGGGTGAGCCACTCACAGTTTTTGTTTGGCTTCTTTATCTTTTCAGTACCCTCCTAGATGACTCAGAGCACCTTCCCATTCTAGGTATATCCAAAGCAGCTACTTCAGATATGTCTCTGTACTCTCTCCACTCCTTGTAAGAGGGTTGAACTCTGCCTATCTGCCTCGGCACCATTTTCCCGGAACATTTCTGGCTATTCTTGCACAACTATTTAATATGCAATATATTTACATACCATATGATCTATCTAAAATGTATAATCAATGGCTTTTAGTATAATCACAGTGTTGTGCATTCATTACTAAAAAAAAAATTTTAGAACAATTTCATTACTCCAAATAGAAAAGCTCCACACCCCTTAGCATTCCTTCTCCAGCTCTACATAACCACTAAACTAATTTAATCTTTATAAATTGATTTATGTTTCCATTTTATATAAATAAATCATAAAATATGTAGTAATTTTTGTCTGGTTTCTGTCACTTAGCATAATGGTTTTTTTGTCTGATATTAACATTTTGTAGTATTAACATACATTTGTTCAGCTTCAAAGAAAAACAGTCTTATATATGCAATTTTACCCATATATTCATATTTTACAGTTTTACTATGCTATACATTCCCATGTTACATTTTTTAGCTTTCTTTTTAGTAACATACATGACCTTAGACTTTTCCTTTAAACCACTTTCATACCCACATAATAGTACAGCTAGTTACATTATGTTGGGCTTTCACCTTTTCTATTCATTTCCAAAGATTAACACACATCCTTTTTACCAATTCTGCACAAGTTAACCCTCAGGTTTCCATTCTCTAAATTTATTCTACTTTCTGATGACCCATACTCAAGTTAGTAACTCCATGAAATTACACAATATATTTAGTTTGTAACAGCACAATCATACAGTATTTGTCCTTCTGTGACAGGCTTGCTTCACTCAACATAATGTCCTCCAGATTTATCCATGTTGTCATATGCTTTCCGACCTCATTTCTCTCTACAGCTGCATAATATTCCATCGTATGGATACACCACAGTTTGTTTATCCATTCATCAGTTGACGGATATCTGGGTTGTTTCCAACTTTTGGCAATTATAAATAATGCTGTTATGAACATCAGTGTGCAGATGTCTGTTCATGTCATTGCTCTCAGTTTTTCTGGGTATCTACCCAGCAGTGATATTGCCAGGTCATGTGGCAAATCAATATTCAACCTCTTTAGTGCCTGCCAAAGAATCCTCCACAGTGGTTGTACCCTTCTGCATTCCCACCAACAGTGAATAAGTGTTCCTATCTCTCCACATCCTCTCCAACACTTGTCATTCTCTGTGTTTTTAAGAGTCACCATTCTGATAGGTGTAAAATGATATCTCAATGTAGTTTTGTTTGGCATTTCCCTTTCACTAGTGATGTTGAACATTTTTCCATGTGTTTTTTGCCATTTGTATTTCTTCTTTGGACAAATGTCTATTCAAGTCTTTTACCCATTTTTTTAAATGTGTCATTTGTCTTTTTATCATTGAGTTGTAGCATCTCTCTATATATCATGGATATTAAACTCTTATCAGACATGTGATCTCCAATTATTTTCTCCCATTGAGCCGGCTGCCTTTTCACCCTTCTGACAAAGTCCTGTGAGGTGCAAAAGTGTTTAATTTTGAGGAGGTCCCATTTATCTATTTTTTCTTTTGTTGCATGTGCTTTGGGTGTAAGGTCCAAGAAACCACCACATAACACAAGGTCTTTAAGATGTTTCCCTACATTTTCTTCTAGTAGTTTTATGGTTCTGGCTTTTATATTTAGGTCTTTTAACCATTTTTAGTTGATTCCTGTATAGGGAGTGAGATAGGGGTCCTCTTTCATTCTTTTGGCTATGGATATCCAATTCTCTCAGACTGTTTTGTCCCAGCAACATGGACTGGGTAGGTTTGTCAAAAGCCAGTTGGCATTGGGTTGCTTTGAAGAATGAATGGGAATCCTTGGTGTATGGAATTTTTTTAGTTGCTTTGAGTGAGTTGATCAATATGCTCTTGCTATTAATTATTCTGCCAACAGAGCACATTGGAAGTCAGGTTCAAATTTGCATGTCTACGTAAAGACAAAAAGAAAGACAAAAGGATGTATGGTGATGATAAGGAGTTGAGGAAAATTTTAA
>JAQZBX010070250.1:0-15454 GCA_029593785.1 Cabassous unicinctus
AAAAAAAAAAAAAATATATATATATACATATACATATATATATATGTATATGTATATATATATATTCCCATATGCCCCATCCCCTCCCCCTCCCACACTTTCCCACATTAACAACATCCTTCATTAGTGTGGTACATTTGTTACAATTGATGAACACGTATTGAAACATTGCTACTAACCATGAACTATAGTTTACATTATAGTTTACATTCTGTCCCACATAATAATTGTAGGTTATGACAAAATAAATAATGGCCTGTATCCACACTGCAATGTTATGCAGCACAACTCCAATGTCCTGAAAATGCCCCATGTTACACCTTTTCTTCCCTCTGCCTCCCCTCAGAACCTCTGGTGGCCATTGCCTTTACATCAATGATAAGAGTTCTTCCATTGCTGGAATAATAATAAGTCTATAGTAGAATAATAATAAGTCTACGTTAGTCCATTTTTCATTCTCCAATCTTGAGGATTTGGGGATGATGATGCCCACTCTTTTTCTAAGTGAGAGGCAGCTTAGATCCCATGAGGCAGATGTATGGAGCTATCTTGTTTGCAGTTACAGACACTCTCTGTTCCTTGGGATGGGTGTTGTCCATCATCATCTCCTTGTTAGTTGTCTTGGGTGATTCAATGAACTGGAGAGTAGGTGTTGCAACTCTGCTGTGATTCAGAGCTCAACTGGCACATGAACAGACCAAAGATGTAAGTCTCTGGGACATATATTTCACAAGTGTAGTGCTAATTATAGGTTGAAATAAAAGAGGCAGAAGAGCCATATGTAGGGAAATTATAAGTGAATCTAACTCTATACATTGGGGAGCTTATATTCCAAAGTAAGGCCTACTGACAGGGTGCCAAATTCCTGAGCTGCCTGCCCTGCTTATAGTGTCTGGATGTCTCTAGAGCCCTCAGGAGCCCTGCTGTTTGAGTCACTGTTTACTGTGGCAGTCAATGAGATCCTGCCGAGATGTGAATAGGTGAAACCTTTGGAATGATCTCCCGACTCACTTTGAAATCTCTTAGACATAAAAACTCATTCGTATTAAGTATTTCCCCCTTTTGGTCAAGGTCTTTTTCCAGATGCATTGCTAGTTGGCACTTGGTAATAATCTCTTGTTGCCTTCATCCCCGGGAGTCATGTCCCACGCCAGGGGAAAGGTAGTATGCTTATATGCTGAGTGTGGCTTAGAGAGAGGCCACATTTGAGCAACAAGGAGGCTTTCAGGAGGTACCTCTTAGGCAATATATAATACTAGGCTAAGTTTCAATTTCACAAGAGAAGGTTCACAAGTACAATCATCAATATCAAGGGCCTGGCATAGTGGTCTGTTTTCCTTCGCTAGGCACTGCCCTTGTAATTGGGGGATTCTTTCCATCCTATTAGCAGGACTCCCCAATATGGGAATTCAATACTCTTTCAGTTATTGTGTGGGACTCCACCTACCGAGACAACACCTCATGAACACTTGAACATATTCATATGCCTTAGAGGCATGCCCCAGGTGCACCCCTCCCCATGCATCCCCCCATCACTGACACCCTGCACGAGTGATCCTCCCCTGCCACAGTTGTGACCCTTCTGTGATCCAAAACCTTTCCAAAAATGAAGCCAACAAAATAACCAAATAAAATTAAGAAAATGAAATAATAATCTTTAAAAAATAAATAAAAATACAATAAAAAATTTTAAAATTTGAATTGATATTTAAAAAACTTTTTAGGCATTGTATCTTTCATCACTGTAAGATCTGTTGTCTTGTATATACAGTGACATTTTCTTCCATATATTTCCCCAGTGTCTTATTTTTTTCAGTTTATCTTCAAAGAAGTTTTAGGTTACAGAAAAATCACATAGAAAATATAGGGGATTCCCATATATCCAACGCCCACTCCCTTTTCCACTCTCCCCTATTAATAACATTTTACATGTGGATGGTACATTTGTTACAACCGATGTACAAATATTGAGGCATTGCCACTAACCATGGTCAATGGTTTACAATATGGTTTATATTTTGAACTGTATACTTTTATAGGTTTTGATGAAATTTAAAATGGCCTGTATCTGTTATTGCAAGATCATGCAGAACAATTCTAATGCCCTAAAAATGCCCTATGTTCCATCTATTCTATTCTCCCCTCTCCTCCCCCTCCCCCCAGAACCTACAGTAACTATTAAGTTTCAATTTTTGAAGAATACGATTCATAGTTGCAAATATTCTTGAGTGGGAAAACCCTTAACTCTTCTATCCACTATCGTCTCAGCAACTGCTTACCAACTCCTTGAGATGGAGGCTCTGCAACAATGAGAACCTGTTGGCGAGGGGTGGGGGTGGGAAGAGGCAGTAAAGAGGGGAAATCTCTCCTCTGCACCATGCAGCAGACTGCAGACCCTCCACAGTTAGGGTAGGGAAAGTAGCCTTTGCCCCGAAATCCACCTTCCTCCTGAGTATGTTTCCCTTTAACGATGATGCATGGTGCCTACATGAATCAAAACGGCTTTCTTTGGATTTCCACTGGCCCAGCAGAGGCTCTGAAAATCTCAAAAGACCTTGCTGAACACTTAAATAGCTTTACCTCCGCACAGACTTCCAACCCTAATGCATTTCACTCACTCTCATGGGGCCTAGGACTTGTCCTGAGACATCTTGTGTCTTGGGAGATCTACACTCTAGCTCCAGAGATGTGTGTAGATGGTACGTCCTAGCTGGACTGAAGATTGCCTGTCTCCACCTGGTGGGAGACACCCGGAGACCCTCTGCAAGACACAGCAGCCAGCACAGTGTCAAGCTCGGCCAGCAGCCTACCCACGGTCCCCAGGAAAGACATGACCTTAGGATTATCCTCTCCTGTCTGGTCAAGTCTTGTCTACCACCAAGGCATGGTTTTAAATAATCTGAATCCATTCAAAACAGGGCAACAATCAGAGCACCATGTGTGCAAGAGTCCTCCAGGAAAAGTAACAAAAGCACTGCATTCCCACAGAGCCCAACTAAGGAGAAAGGAGGAGGAAGGGGGCCAATACAAATCTCTTATTAAGTTCATGAGAATTGCAGTTGCATTTTAAGCCATCAAGACAAAGCATATCACGAAAAGCACAGTAAGTGGAGAATTACCATCCAAATTTGAAAACTAAAGGGACCAGAGTTTAAATTCTTACTTAAGTGTCAATTATTAGATGAAAAAGAAACTGAATTTCTCATGATGTATAGCTAAGATAATAAGAAAGAATCAGTGAACTTCAAGAATAGTAATAGAAACTACGGAAAATAAAATACAGAGCTGAAAAAAAGACTGAAGTAAAATTAACAGAGAATCAGTGATCTGTGAGACAACCTCAAATGGCCTAAAATACATGTAATTATAGTCCCAGAAAAAGAGAAGAGAAAAAATTTTGAAGCTATAATGGTGGAAAATTTCCAATTCAATGAAAACCATAAACTCACTGATCTAAGAAGCTCAACAAATCCAAAGCACAAGAAATATGAAGGCAAGTCACATAAAAACAAAATTTGTTAAAGGCAGTGATAAAGAGAAAATCTTGAAAGTGGTAAAAAAAAAATTAAGTACAAAGAAACAAAGATAAGAATACAGCAGACTTCTTTTTGGAAACAGCATAAACAAAAGAAGGCAGTGGAACAATATCTTTAAAATACATAATTGGAGTTCAGAGTACTGTCAACCTAGAATCCTAGACTCAGCAAATCTTTCAAAAATGAAGGTAAAGTAAATATTCTCTGGACATACAAAAGCTGAGCAAATTCATGACCAGCATGTGCACACTACAAGAAATGTTAAAGTGAGTACTTCAGGTAGAAAGGAAATGAAAGCACGCTGAAAGAGTAGATCTACACAAAGTAATGGAGTTATGTAAATATGAGAAATATGTAAATATATGAGACTTTTTCTTATTTTTCTATCTTTAAAAGATAATTGACTGTTTAATTATAAATTGGGATTTTATAACATGTATAAATAAATGCATGACAACTATTAAACAAAGGCCAGAATGGGGGAATCAGAAGGGGTAAAAATCACTTGAAAGTAGACTGTGATAAGAAAAAGATATATTGCACAATTAAAACAACCAATAAAAACAAAACAAATAGATATAGCCAGTAAACCATTAAAAATGATCAAATATAATAAAATGTAATAAAAACAAACACTTGATCCAAAAGAAGGAAAGGGAAAAAAGAGCAGAAGAGACACACAGAAAAAATAGCAAGATGGTAAATTTAAACCTAATCATATGAAAACAAAAAGAAGGCAGATTAAAATCCAAGCATATTAATAATCACATTAAATATAAATGGCCTAAACACGCCAACTAAACACCAGAGACAGTCAGATTGAATAAAAAAGCAGGACCCAATCATATTCTGCCTACAAGAATCCCACTTCATAAAAATGCACAAATAAAAATACCATACCAGAACTAATTAAAACAAAGCTAGAGTGGCTATATTCATAACAGAGATTTCTCAGTGAGGAATGAATAAATAGGGTAAGAGCAGAAATCAATAAAATAGAAAAAAAAAAAAGAATCCATGAGAAATATGATTTGTTGAAGACATAAAGTGATAAATCTCTATTGGTTAGGAAAAAGAGGGAAAGAATCTTCAAATGACCAACAGCAGGAATCAGCGATAGCGCAGCACTAAAGGTCCTGTGACATTTAAAAGATAATAGCAAATTTGACAAAAACTTTGGTGACTTGGATGAAATGGACATATTCATTGAGAGACACAAACTACCTTATTTCACTCAAGAAGAAATACATAGCCTGAATAGTCCTATAACAATTGATGATATTGAATTTATGGGGAATGGTTGCAGCTCAGTGGTTGCATGCCTGTTTCCCATATACAAGGTCCCAGGTTCAAACCCTGGTACCTCCTAAAATGAATTTATAATTAAAGTCCTTCCCAAAAAACCCTTCAGGCTCAGATGATTTTACTGGAAAACTTTACAAAATATTTTAAGGAATAATAATACCAGGACTGCACAAACTCTTCTAGAAAACTGAAGAGGAAGGAAGACTACCCAAATCACTCTAAGAGACCAGTGATATTTACCCTGATATTAAATCAGAAAACGAGATTAAAAGAAAAGAAAACTACAGACCAATATCTCTTGTAAATTTAGATTCAAAAATCCCCAACAAAATATTAGCAAATTGAATGCAACAATATGTAAAAAAGGATAGGACACCATGAGCAAGTGGGGTGTATCTTGGTATGAAAGGTTCATTTGATTTTTTTTCATTTAATATTTAAAAACTAGTCAAAGCAATTTACTATCTGTAATACTATATACATACATATATTACAAAGGAAAAACCTTTTGTTTTGATCATCTCACTACTTTTTTAAAAATGACATAATTCAACATTCAGCCATAACAAAAACTCTCAGAAAACTCAGTATAGAAAGTAATTCCCACAACATGATAAAAGGCATTTATGAAAAACCTACGCTAACATCATACTTAACGATAAAAGACTGAATGCTTTACACCTAAGATCAGGAACAAAGCAAAGATGTCCACTCTCACCATCTTTATTCCACATTGTACGGGATGGCCATCCCATGAAATAAGGCAAGAAAAATATGTGAAGGCATCCAGATTAAACAGGAAGAGGTTAGAGATTTCATAGATGACATGATCAACTGAAGGATCCACAAAAAAGCCGTTAGAACTAATAATATGGCAAATGTGCTGGATACAAAGTTAATGCACAAAATCAATTATATTTCTATACATTATTAAGAAATAATTGGAATTAAAATTTAAAACAATTCCATTTATAATAATATAAAAATATGAAGCACTTAAGGATAACTTTGAAAAAAGACGTGCAAGACTTGTGCACCTAAAAGTACAAAATATTGCTGAAAAGAATAAAAGGTGGCTTAAGTAAATGAAGAGATATCTCAATTCTTGGGTCAGAAAACTCAAGATTGTTAAGATGCCAATTTCTTCCAAACTGATCTATGGATTTGGTACAATTTTAATTTTAAAAATCCCATCAGGCATTTTTGCAGAAATTGAGAAGCTGATTCAAAAATTAATGCAGAAATTCAAAGTTCTGAAATGGCCAACAGAATTTGAAAATTAACAGCACAGCTTGAAGGCCTTACTGTCATACTACAGTAAACATGAGAGCATCTTGTTGGTGTCAAGACAGATGTATCAGTTAGTGGAAGAACAGAGAATCCAGAAATAAACCAACGTATTTTATTTCAACAAGGCAATTCAATAGGAAAAGAATAATCTAACAAATACTACTGGCATAATTGGATAGGTATATAATAATAAGAAGAAAAACCTCAACTCTTACCTTACACCATATACAAATAGTAACCCAAAATGGATCATAAGCCTAAATGTAAGAGTTAAAACTAAAAAACTTCTAGAAGAAAACATTAAAAAAGAAAAAATCTTAGTGACATTGGGTTTTGTACCATCAATCAAAATGCACAAACTATAAAGGAAGAAATCTATAAACTAAACTTCATCAAAATCAAAAGGTTGCTCTTCAAAACACCATAAGAAAAATGAAAACGCAAACTAGAGACTGAGAGAAAATATTTACAACACACACAACTGATAAGGGACTTGTATCTAGGATATATAAAAAACACAATTCAATAATAAAAAGACAAAAAACCCAGTTAAAACTTGGACAAAATATTTGAGTGTACATTTCAGCCAAGATTATAGATGGCAAATAAACACATGAAAAGATGCTCAACATTGTATTACTAGGGAAATGCAAATTAAAACCACAATGAGATACTGCATGTCCACTAGAATGGTTAATATAGAAGACTGATAATACTGTGCTTGTCAAGGAGCGGAGCCACTGGAACGCGCAGACACTAGAAAGTAGGCTGGTACCTCGGAAAGCCATTTGGCAGTTTCTTCACAAGTTAAACATCACTTAACATGCAACCCAGCTCTTCTTCTCCTAGGTATTTACCCAAGAGAAATGACTCACATGTTAATGTTATAGCAGCTCTATTTGTAACTGCCTAAAACAGGAATCAGCTCAAATGTCCATTAAGAGGTGAATGGATAAATAAATCATGGTATATACATAGAATGGATTAATGTTGCTTTTATTCAACAACAAAAAGGAATGAACTATTGATACCTGCAAAAACGTGGGTGAATTTCAAAATAATTATGCTGAATGAAAGAAGCCAGATCAAAAAAAAAAAAAGAGTATACAATATAGATTCCACTCTAGAAAATGCACACTAATTTATAGTGACAGAGTACATTAGGGGCTGCCCGGGGATGGGGGCTGGCATACTGTGGGAGGGGGGATTACAAGAGGGCTGGAAGAAACTTTTGGGGAGGATGGATTTGTGCGTATTCTTGATATACATCTTGGTGACGCTATATACTTATGTCAAAGGTCTTCAAACTGTCCACTTAAGTTGTAGCTCAAAATTGTTCATTATTGGGCCAAAAAAATGTATTTTCCATGATGATGTATAAAAGATAATAAACAATATACATCAGCCATTTTTAAGGCTCATATATCTAAATTCGAAAAGTCTAGTTACATGAACCTAGAGTGTACTTAAATTAACATGCTTTTTACAGCTTCCCCACGGAGTGCTTGGAGTGTCGTAACTGATATTTGCCTAGTAGCCTTTGACACTGAATGTCGCTGTCTACAGTGAGGCCATTAGCGCCTCTGGGTGAGCTCAAAGCCACGCCGCCTCGCTCCACGGCAGGCGTCCAGCTACGGCTCCCCCAGCACCGACTCCACTCACCTCCCGCCCTAAACACGCTTTGTCAGCAGATCCTCCGGAGCCCAGGGGAGGCCCGGGGTTCTCGGGCTACACTGCAGCAGCCACCGAGTCTCTTCAGTTGGCCCAGAACCCCGCGTCCTCGCCGAGTCCCCAATCTCTTGGCACCAAAAGGGGTGCACGTGTTCATTCTGCTGAACTCTCACCGTTTCCCAGGAGGAACCCGTATCAGACTGCTCCCATCGGAATCGCTCAAGCTTTGGGCAGGAAATGGAGGCAAGGGTCACGTGATGTGGCCAGGTGGTAGCGATCTAAGCTCTGCCAGGTAAGAGCAAAAGACACCAAAAAAAAATACCATCCTGGCCGGGATCGAGAGCAGGCTGTGCGGGCAGAGGGCAGGCGCGAGGATGCCCCTCGCCCGAGCGTTCGCCCATGAGCGTGCTGGGCTGGCTGCACCTGCTGTGTGAGCCCACGGTGCCCTTTCAGGCTGTGAGGCCTGCGCTAGGTGGATGTCAGCCGCGGTGGGAGCCGGTGCGCCCGGGTCGGCAAAGCCCCCTGGCTCCCGTCTGCCAGGCTAGTCGGTGCATGCGGGCGGCGGCCCTGCTCCTCTCCTTCCCACCCATGAGTGCAACCTGTGGGCCTGCGTGCCCTGAGGCCAGGGGGGACTGCCGCACGCTTGAGTCGCCAAGCGAGGTGGATCCGGGTGGTTAAGCAGAGCTATCAGATAAGACTCGGGCAGCATCTCCCAGCTGGAGACGGGCACTTCCGGCAGGATTCTGTGCAAATGCTCTACAGTGCAGGACGCTTTCAGCTGGGCTTACTTGAAAAGCAGAGTTTGTGTCACTTTGAAATCGTTCTCGCCTTCGTATCGAGCTTGGTCTGGAACACTGAAGAGACCCCCCATTCCCAGTGAGAGTAAAGGTGTGTTACAGCTTTAAAGTAAACACATCCCCCAATACGCCTAGGTGGCTCCAGTTCAAGCTAATATTTAAAGATGTCAGTCGTAATGGAGCGAATCTTGTGGTCAGTCAGTTTCAGAAAATGGCTTTGCCTTGGCAGTCACTGATGTGTGAAATCGAGAGCGCACAGTAGGCAGACGCACAACAGTAAAGAGAAGACGAGCTCCCGGCCATTTTACAATCAGAGGCCAGGGCTCCGTCACGCATCCCCTGGGCTGCTGTGTTCCGGAGCCTGTGTCAAGTCAGTACAGAAATGAGCCGCTGCCTCCACCGTTTTAAAGGGGAGGGTTAAGGAATCAGGACCATCAACGAGAATGTCTTCCACATGCTTGCCCTTTTCTGCGGAACAGTAAATTACGAGCCAGCCACTTTTAGAAAATTAAGAGTGCCGCAGCCCCTCCTGACGGGGAGGTGGGGGGTGAGGGCCACCCGCCAAGGAGGGGCTGCGTGGGCTGCACGTGGTCAGTGGGTGCTCACGCCTCCACCAAGGCGGCCTGTCGAGCAAGAGCCCCCCAGTCATAGCGTGTTTCCTGCAAATCTGCATTTAAAGTTGTCTTTCAGTTTACAAGGTACAGACCCCACCCCAGAATCATGTCAGGCAGCAGACCCTGTTATATTATCCCCCTTTAACGGATGACAAAATTAAAGTTCTAGGAAGATAAACAGATGCTCGATACTGCACTGTGGGAGGGAGAGCTCAGAAGAAAGCCTGGCTTCTGCGCGATAGATCATGCTGCATCTCCTCTGTCTTCATGAAACTGGAAATTAATCCCATCAGAAACAGTTTCTGGTTCCAGGACATAACAGTACATCACATTAACTAATGCAGCAAATTATTTTCAAAAGAAGAGCTATTGTCTATTTAATCATTATCAGTAATACTCAAAATGAGATGCAAATTATAAATAATATACTAAATAATATTAAATAAATATCATTAAAATTTTAAATATTTGTTTTGAGAAACTTCCCTTTGGAGATGAATTTGCACATGCTGCAACTAGTTTTATCTCAATTGAGATATAAATAGGACACTTTAAATGCTATACTTTTATGGCTAATTAAATTGTTAAATATTTATAGAGCATTTATTAGGCACCTAGATGTTATCTTTGGGATATTCATTTACTAGACCCACTTAAGCAGCTGAGATACTTATTTAGTGAATGTAGAGGTTACAAAGGGCAGAGCCAGGATTTCGATGAAGTCTTAAGGAAAGAGTAGAATTCCATCAAAAGCCTGACTCTGCCCTTTGTAACAATCTGATGCTCTGCAAGTCATTAAAACCCTCTGAGCTTATTTCTCTCTTATGGAATTAGTATAATAAAACCTACTCCAAAGAAATATTTCAAGGATTATAGTTAATATATTAAAATTACCTGGTGTAGCAGTTTGGTAGTTTGATATAGTCATGAATTCCAAAAAATAGATACTGGATTATGCTTGTAAACTGGTCTGCTCATCTGGGCATGATTAAGTTATGATTAGGGCTTTGACTGGGCCATGTCAGTAGGGCGTTGAGCCCCACCCCTTGGTGGGTGGGGAATCAAAGATAAAAGACCTAGCAAAGGACAGAGTTGGAGTTTTCGAGCTGGAGTTCTGATGCGGAGTCTTGAGCTGGAGCCCCGGGAAGCAAACACACAGAAGAGCTTGGTCGTGAGGAAGGAGAGAAGGATCCAGGATAGACACGAGCCACTCACCTGACAGTTCCCAGCTGGCCTTGTGGAGAGAGGCAGAGCCTAGAGAGCCTCATAGTCTACAGCTGACCTTGTGGAGGAAACAGAGGAGCTGAACCCGGAGAGAAACGGAGCCCCGGGGAGTGAGGAACCCAGGAAGCCTGAACCCTGGCAAATGTCGGAAGCGGTCTTGCTTCAACATGTAGCAACAGACTTTGGTGAGGGACGAAACTTATGCTTTACGGCCTGGTAACTGTAAGCTTCTACCCTAAATAAATATCCTTTATAAAAACCAACCGATTATTGGTATTTTGCATCAGCACCCCTTTGGCTGATTAATACACCTGGCGTAGAATAGGCCCGCCAAAATGCCAGCTATTATCACTATGGACGATTATGGTAAAAACAGTTATTGCCATTATGAAAAAATAAATAATAATGTAAAGGGATATTAATTGAGTAGTGAATCAGTTATGGCTAGGTAACAAATTACTCCAAAATTTGGCTTAAGATGCCAAAGCACTTATCCTGTGCAGGCAGATGGTGAGGTCAGGGGCAGCGTGGCTGGGTGGCCCCCGCCCAGCGTCTGTCCTTAGGCTGCCATCGATACCGGCTGGGGCTGGAGGATCGGGACACAGGCGCTGCTTCCCAGAGCGCACTCGGAGGGGCAGGCAGAATCCACGGGTCTTTTGTGGCCTCTGCAGTGTCTGACTCATCTCCCGGGTCGGCCTCTCCTGGGGGCAGGGAACCACGCGGGGGGCCTGGGCACTGCACGTAGCCAACAGACTGCAGCGTGTGGGGACTGAGCCATGACCCCTGAAGACGCCTCCAGGTCTCACTCCATGGTCCTGAGGGTGTGAGCCCATCTGCACATGGGACCTCTGAAGATGTCATTAGTGGGGCGGGGGGGCTCATTTGTGAATAGGGTCTTCAAAGAGCCTGTTTAGATGAGGCCAAACTGAATGGGGGCGGGCTTCCCTGCAAGCAGAGCGAATTCAGAAGAAGCTGGAGGGGCAGCACAGGGAGAGCGAGACCCCATGTGACGAGGCTGGAGGCTGCAGACCCTGATGCTGGCGTCGGTCCTGCAAACCCCGAGACGACGCGGCCCCGCTGCTGATGGCAGCCCTGTGGGGTTGTCGCAGCAGCTCTGGCAGCGCTGGCTCAGCTTTAACCGCACCGCCGTCCCAGTCGAAGGCTTGGAACCAAGCAGCAGCTTCACCTTCTTTACACCACTTCCAAACTTGGAGTCGTTTCTCAGACACTTTAAATACGTTTGATTACTTTTATTGCTATTGCTTCCTATCACAGGCGTCTTTCACAGGACTAGCTATTTGAGGACATACATAGATACCTTCTGATGCGAATAGCATCTCAAGTAGCATAACTTGAGAAAAACAATGTTTCAGTTCTCTGAGGGAAAATTCAATTTCATTTCCACTGACAAACACCATAAAACAATGCAGCATTTTAATCTTTGGCATTGTAAAAACGACACTAAATAACTCTAACCAGACCTTTCCACAAGAAACCAATGACCCCATTGTTTCATATTTAAACTGAAGGAATTAGGTTATTTTAAAAAATAAAATTCACACATGCTCATGGTGAAAAAGGGAATGGCCTAGAAGGACTTAAGAGTCTACTCCTTCCAGCTCGTTCCTGGGGATGTCGGGGACACATGCTCAGCGGCCCCTCCCAGCCCCCAGCTAAACTGGGCAGTGGGAAGAGCAGTGCCAGCGGCTGGCCAGGGCGGGACCCTCAGAGGCAGGCCCTCCCTGGGGGGGCTTCACACTCAACGCCCAGGCCTGTCCTACCCAGCACAGAGTGGGGCATGCAGAGCTGCCCTCCACGGCGCCTGGCCCGGGCAGCGGGCCTCCAGGCCTCCTCCCCTGCTCCTTGGGACCCGCCGTGCCGTGCGAGAAACAAGCGCCCACGTGCTGGGCGTCTCCGCCGCGCCTGGGCCTGGCACCCACTCTCAGCGTGCGTGGCGGTGTGTATCTCGTGTATCCTCTGAGGTACAGAATCATGGTTAAACCGCTTTGTAATCGAGTTGCCTAACTTTTGCTTGGTGGGAAGGCAGGAAAGGTTCGGAGGCTTCTGTCATGGCCTCAGCACTAGTTCCCCTGTCCCACCTCGAAACTGCTTATCAGCAAACCAGGCCACAGCTTTGGTTACCAGGAAATCCCCCAAGCTATTAAAAACACCCCATGTTTGTGGGAATGGCTGTTTTGTGTTATCTTCTTCTTTTCTGACCTATTTTCTATACCCGTGAAAGGAAGGAATGCGGCGTCTGGAGCCCTGAAAAGCCGACTAGAGAAGTCAACACGAAGGGCCAGGGATGGAGACAGACAAAACCCAAACAGGAGCGAGTCGCCCACCTTTCCACAGCAAGAGCGGCGAGCACACGACCAAAGCCTTCCTGACAGACGGCTCGAAACGCAGGGCCACCGGCTTGGCTGGCAGGCTGCCCCCGGCTTCGGGCCTCATCCCTGGTCATTTATGCCTCCTCTTTTCCGGCAGCAGTCGGGGCACGTCGCTCTCTCCGGGATAATAAACAGTGAGGAACATCCAGAGCCAGCCTTCAACTCTCTTCCCCTCGCCCTGCAGAACGCGCCTCCCACTGTGACCTCGACACGGTCCGGTGACAAAACGCCTTCCAGGAAGCCACGCGGTGCCGCGGGAAATGGTTGTCAGGCAGGGCTCAAACCACACCAGCCTAGGCGAGGCCGGTGTTCTCACCAAAGAAACGAAGGCCAGGGGAGCTCCCCGCCAGGGCAGGACGTGCACCCCACTCCCGAGGAGACCCCTGAGGGGCACCTGTCACCAGACACCCTAAACGGCTCAGCTGCTCGGGGACGTAAGGGGCCATCGCCACCTCCCAAAGAGCTGCTGTCACTAAGAAGAAAGGTTTCCACCCACCCTTGAGGGACTCTGACATACCACCTATCGTGGTGAGTGAGCCGCGTCACTGAGAAATAAGCAGGTGGCAGAGCCGCCCAGCTGGCTGCCTGACTGCGGCCCCTCCACGGCTCACGGACACACCGCACCACAAACCCCACCCATACACCACTGCCCCCTGCACTGGCCAGAGATGGCCACCTGCACCAGACACTGGTGCAGGCGAAGGGTTTGGAGCTTCCTCTGGCTTACCTTCCCTCCTGCAGCAGGCGGGTTCACCCGCTGAGGATGGCGGCACATGGGTGGAAGGGTCCAGAATCCCTGAATCACACTCAGAGGACGGGCAGCAGGGAGCTGCCCACGAAGGAGCAGCAAGCCATGTTGAGGTCGTGTGGGGTACATCTTCTGCGCTAAGACAGTGAGTTCTGGGAGATTTTGCCAGGGCAGCTGTCCACCCTGAGCAAACGGGACAAACCTCCGTGCGCCTCTCCTGGGCACCCGGGGTCCTCTGGGAACGGAGGAGGAGCGCGAGGATGCAAAGGCACCGCCTGGCGGCAGGGCGGCCCTGGAGGGGAGATGGCTCGTCCCCTGGCCAGGGCCTCTAAAGGCAGAACATTTCCCTGCGCGGTATCCGTGACAGGACTTTGGACCAGATGCTGCCCACTCCTTGCAGCCGCCAGCCCAGGCTGGAGAACTGTGCTACCCGCCACCTGATGGCTTACTGGCAGTTGTGCAGCTTTCTTTTCTTCAAACCACAGGCAAGAGCAGTGGAGAAAAAGAGCTTTGCTTCCCTCCCACTTTTGCTCCATCTTCCTAAATTCTACTCTAGCAACCTGAAGGGGACAAATTGGCTGAAAAAGAGAAAATGCTCAGTCTTTAACAGACTATGACTAAAATAGGGCTAAATAATTATTTCTAAGATACTGGAACTATTTTTCACCATCAGGCACGTGTCACTCCGGAACAGCAAGCCACAGGACACGCAGGCCCGACCACACTCAGCACCACCGAGAAAACTGGTCTCCGGCATGGAAAACAATGCTCGCATGACAGTGGGCAATTTCTGCCTGCTCTCTCTAGACCTTTGCCCAGCAGAATTCCAGCACAAGCTATTACACAGGTTAGTCAAACTGGCAGACTCTAAAGAACAGCTATGGGAAGGAAGATCTTGGCACCAAATAGAAAACAGGAGGCAAGAGAGAGAGAGCGGGACGTGAGCGCCGTGCACAGGCAGCCTCGCCAGCAGGATGCGGCCGACCACTTCATTGATGTACACAATGGGTCGTAACGCCCTGACTGGAAAACGAAGCTTCCAGGACAGGAGGCTCCCCTAGGCTGCCTCGCATGCCATGCTGGTTGCCCTTACTTTGGGGAGCAGATGCCACTCGTGTCAGGGTGCACAGGAAGGGGGTCATCGCCCGCCTCACCCTCCGGTCCACAGGCCAGCGCCTCTGGGCAGGGTGAGGGCGGTTTCCCCAGCGCTCCTCCTCACTGCCATCCAGGAAGGGCCTGCCAGAGCACTGGAATTTGAGCGCCTCTAGGGATACTTTCTAGACACCCAAACATACACGCAACGAGCAACACACAGCGACGGCAGCAATGTGGTCAAACAGGTGGGCCTACATGCCCGATCCATGGGCCACCTGAATCCATCCTGAAATTCGGGGGGTTGTGCATGGAGAGAGGCTTTCAGAAGTGCTAACGCTAGCCAGCAGCTGGCCAGGGGGTGCTGGGGGCCAGTCCCACCTACCTGTGGGCCGAGGGGCCCAGGGGGCGGTCCAGAGGTGTGGGCGGTGCAGGGAGATGAGTGCAGCCACAGGGCTGCTGCTAAGTGCACACCTGGCGGCCTCCGCGCTCGGTCCCAGGGCCGCCTTGACGAGGCACGGCCCACTGGCCCCTTTCTGCGGCCCGTGCAGAGGCTCCTTCCCGCTGCCTCTGGCCTCTGGGGTCTCCATTCCTGGGTCGCAGGCTCCGCTCCAAGCTCTGCCCTGAGGCCAGATGACCTCTCCTTGCGGGGACACCAGTCCTAGTGGGTCGGGACCCCCAACCCAGGCTGAGCTCTTCCCTCAGAGGCCCTGTGTCCAGAGAAGGCCAGTTCACGGGACCAAGGGTGAGAACTTGAACGAGGCTTCTTGGGACAGGAGAGGGAGAG
>JAQZBX010070251.1:0-15448 GCA_029593785.1 Cabassous unicinctus
GAAACTTTCAATTCTTTATTTTTCTGGGATTCTGAATACTCCTATCAATTTCTTAGTAAAGAGCGTTGAAATATCTAACGATAATTGCAGATTGCATATTTTTTATTTTTATATCTGTGGCAGTTTGAGATTATGAATTCAAAAAAGAGATATTGATTATGTTTGTAAACTGGTCTGTTCCTCTGAGCATGATACCTTTGATTGATTTAAATTCAAAGGCTTTATTTTTTAGTTGATTAAATTAAGATCAGGGCTTTGATTCGACCATATCATTAGGGCGTACAGGGTTGAATCCCTGCCTCCTTGGTGGGCTTTATAAACAGACATTCAATCAAGAACACAGAAGCAGGTAAGCGAGAAAAGAGAGCAAGTTCCATAGACATGGCAGAGGAGAGAGTTTTGATCCTGCATCCCTGGAAAGAGAGATGAGCCATTTTCTTGATAGTTTACAGCTGACCTTGTGAAGAGAACAGCGCAGCTGAGCAGCTAAGGAAGGAGAGGCCAGGCCCACCATCTTGCTTCAACATGTGGAAACTGACTTTAGGTGAGAAATCAACCTTGAGTTGGACTCTTTAGGGTCTCGTAACTGTAAGCTTTTACCCCAAATAAATACCCTTTATAAAAGCCAACAGCTTTCTAGTACTTTGCATCAGCAGCCCTTTGGCTGATTAATATAAGCTCTTTCTGGGTTTGCCTTATATTTTGAAGAAAATAGGTTTGATATGTCTTCTTGATGTCTTCTTGACTCTTTTATCATTAGGAAATGTCCCTCTTAAGCACTGGTAACATTCCATGCCCTGATGTCTACTTTTTTATGACATTAAGACATTTTCTAAAGTTCATCATTCCTTTTCCTTTTTCCTTTTAACTTCTCTCTCTTTGTATATTTACAGTTATCTTTTGCAAACAACATATAGTTATGTCTCCTTTTTTTCTCCAATTTGATAATATCTGCCTATAGTTAATGTGTTTACTATTTTTACATATAATCTATTGCAGTTTAATTCACTTTACCATTTTGTTAACTGCTTTCTATATTTTGATATTGAGTAATTTCTAAATATTTAGCTTTATCTCATCTATTTAATTTTAAAGTATTCCTCTGTCTTTTGCAATTTCTCTAGTATAATTTATATTAATAATTTCACACAATGTTCCTTGAATTAATATTATACAACACAATTTATAATGTAAGAATCATACTGCATAATTCTTTTTATCCTTGTCACTTCCTTATGATTTTGCTGTCTTATCATTTAATGTTACTTTATATTACAACCCCTTAAAAACGTGAACATTTTGCTTTAAACTTTCAATGCTATTTTATCAATCACAGAAAAATAATTAATGTCTTTTATATTTATTCACATATTTACCATCTCCATAGTATTTTTGTTCTTTCTAGGTAGATTGATGTTCCTAACTGTGTCCTCTTACTACAACTTGAAGAATAGCCTCTAACATTTCTTATAAGCCAGGATTACTAGTGTCAAGTTCTTTGCACTTTTATTTATCTTAAAATGTCTTTATTTTTCTTCTATTTTGAATTATAGAGTGACAGATTTTTCTTTCAGTACCTTAAGGCTGTTTTCCCAATTGTCTTTTGCTTGCATTGTGTGTGTTGAGATGTCAGCATTCATTCTTATCATCAGTTACCTGTATTTAATGTGCCTATTTTCTCTGGCTGCCATGATTTTCCAAGATGTGTTCTTTTTATGTTTAGCCTCCTTGGAGTTTGTGTAGCTTCATGGATCTGTAATTGTATACGTTTAGCAAACTTGATTAATTTCAGCTGTTATTTCTTAGAACATTTTTTTCTTCCCCATATCTTCCTCTTCTCTACTTCTGTAAATTTATTATGTGTATCCTAAACCACTTTATATTTCACAAAGCTCTCCATAATTTGTTTACTTTTTCATTTTCTTCTCTGATCTTCATTGTGAATAATTTATATTGGTCTATTTTCAATTATATTAATAATTTTTACATCCATGTCATATTTGCTATTATGCTCATCCAGTGAATTTATTTTGGATATTGTATTTTTTTCAGTTATCTACTCTGTATTATATTATTTTTGTAATTTATGTATTTTCATTGATATCCCACATCTCTTCATTCATGATATCTATTTTACCTTTAGTTTAAAAAACATTTGTAATAGTGTTTTAAACTTCTTTTCTGCTAATTTCAATGCCTCTGTCAAATCTGGTCTGTTTCAGTTGACTGTAATTTTCCTGGTTATGTTCTATATTTCCTGTTTTTTTTTTTCTTTTTTCATGTCATGCAATTTTGTTTTTATGTGATAAATATAGTGGATGCTATGTTGCCGAGGATCTGAATATTCTCTTTTTTGTCTAGAATTTTGTTCTGGAAGACAGTAAATTGACTGTTTTATCAGTTATGATCTGTCTGAGGCTTGTTTTTAGATTTTGTTATAATTGAGCTAAATTAACCTTATTCCAAAGCCAGAGTAGCCCTACATGTAAGGCATGGCCTTTTGGGGGTCTCAGACTGAATATTTGAGTTGTTCAATGAGGTCTATCCACTTGGACTTCTTGGAACTCTGACCTCTCTTAATGCTGTGCAACTTCTGCAATCTCCATTCCGTTCGTACTTCACTAGTAGCTCTTCCTTGCCTTATCACTTATAGTCTCACTCTTCCTATTTGCTGCATAATAATTTGCCCAAAGTCTTAAAAGAATCACTATATAGGTTTCTGAACCACTTCTCTGTGTCGGTTCCTCCATTTCAATACTCTGCGCTGCAAATTCCAGCCATCTCAGCATCACCAAACTCCAATCTCTGCCTACTTAGCTCAGCAAGGGCACTGTGCTCTCCTTGGATTATACCTCCTGGAGTCACAATCAGTTAAGTGCCTAAACACAGATAGTTGTAATCATAGCATGCATTCTTTCCCCCTCAGGCCTCAAAACCCAACAGTGTTTGCTATCCAATGTGTGAAAACTGTTGCTTCATATAATTTGTTTAGCTTTACAGTTTTACAAAAAGAGATTAATCTGATATGGGATACACTATTGTGGTCAAATACCGAAAATGACCTTCAATGACAGCAAATATTTTATTTCTTTTTAGAAGATTCATACACATTTTCTATGAATAAAAAGGCTATTACACATAGAAGGCTTAACTTAGTAATAATATTGGAGCAGTATTGTCTCAAGTATTGATGTTGCCTATCTCAACAATATAAGTTTATTTTGTGCTATCATTTTCAGTAACTGAAAGCCAACCATAATCTTCAGTAATTATTAGCCATTGAAGGGCAATTATATTTTATAAGTTATGTTCAATGCTATCATCAATAGAATGATTCTCAAATGTGTTCATTCTGGAAATCTTTATAACTAATAAATGCAATATGCATTTATTAAATTAATAAAGGCAATTTAAATATTTCTACAGTAAATACTTTTTTGACATCATTTTCATGCACTAGTGTAATAATATACTATTATTACACTATTTCCAGGTGTTTTAGCAACTGCTTGAATTAAACTGGTGGTAACGGGTTCCTGAAAACTTTGAAAATAATAAAAATTTAATAAACATCTTATAATTTATAATGCTCTGATAATTATGATTTTGGCAGCAACTGAGTTAACACTACTTATTTGAATATTGAAAAATTTGCTGAGTTTTGTTGTCTTAAAGCACATTTGATGTCTTCCCATTGTGTGTAAGATCTATTGTAGTTATATGTCAGAGTTGAAAATGACTGCTTCTTTTACACTCTGAAACAAATCCTCCAGAGATGAGAGCAGCTTTGAACAAATAATAACATATTAGATACTTTTTCCCTCCAGGAGAAAGCTAATTGGAGATTTTTGTGAGCAAAATAATGAGAAGGGCTTGATTTGTTCAGAGTTTTCCCAGGATATTACAGCCTTATTTCTGCTCTTAATTTCCAGTCATACTGCGTATTTCTTCTATCCTGAGGTATTTACAATTTCCTCAAAATGTCAGACTCTTTCAATCTGTGGAATTTGACCCATCATTACACCAACCTGGAATGATCTCTAGTCACTGCCTGTTGAGCACCCAATGAGCGAATTTCAAAGCTTAGCTGAAGTACTATTTATTTCCTGTATGAAATATTCTAGAGTCACTGAGGCAGAAATACCAGTCCTCTCTTTAACACCCCACCCCCTCCACTTGATCCAAAACAGTTAGGACATGCTTGTGCTTTTAAAAACACATTTATAGCTCTCCTAAAGGAAATAAAATTTAGGCAGCTCTTGGAAATAATATATATGTAAGATGATTTAAGTGCTGGGTCTGAGCAGGTGTTCCACTTCTGGCCATAATCTTGCCACATTATTGTATTTCTGCAAGCCTCAGTTTCCTTACCTGAAAACAAAAGTTAACTCCAAGGGTTATTTATGGAGTTTCTGTGAAGATGATCTGACCTAATAAATTCAAAGCACTTTAAACATTAGAAACTCAACGAGCCCATGATATATGTTATTGTAATGTTTCAGAGATACACTAGGTGTCTCCCCTTTCTAACGCAGATACTTCAAAATGCAATTAAACAGCCTCTTCAACACTTAATTCAGCAATAACTGATAAGTAAAATATCTGGCTCAAAAGTTGTTTATTTAAATACTATTTGATTATATCTGCAATCATAGAAGAAAGAGAAAACAGCCCTACTCTTTAGCAAAACTTCCTAAATAAAATTTTACTTCAACACGCATGTAAATATTTCTCTGAACTAAATAGTTACTTAATGCTTCTTGGAATATAATGGGAGTGAATAAAGGGAAAAAGAAAGTAAACCAAAGTATGTACTGAGTATCAGGGTCCTTATATAAGGGTTTTGACTGAGTGATATTTACTTCATTTAAAAATAAATATATTTTATTGATGAGAAATCACAAACCATCCTTCTCATTATAAACAAACAAACAAAACCAGAGAGCTATCACATTTAGTTATTTTATGATTTTTTATTATTAATTTCAGGATGAAAGGCAACTCTGCAGAAAGAGAAGTTTAATTACAGGTAGGACTTTTCCCCCAGTAAAGATCTTGGTTGGTAAACAGGCCTTTGGGAGGAAATTGTTGCCAGTGTCTATTGAGCTACACTGCATCACAGCAACCTGTAGCAGTTTTCTGCTTGAATAGATTATTTTAGACTGTTCCCTTCATCTCAAGTGAACATAATTAAGAAGATAAAAGGCAGCACTAAAAATTGCTCAAAGTGCTTGAAAATCAATAGTGAGAACAAATTAACTGATTATATAATGTAGCTAAATTCTGCCACCGTAAGAACAACTTTCTCCTCTTAAGGGGGATCTATCGCTATATCAGGCACATATTTGGGTATTATCTTTAAAAGTAGATGAGAAGAAATAGTTTGCTAAACTTAAGCTTTTTATTGTGAAAATAAGTTTTTATTAATAATCTTGGTGTTTTTATTGAGTTTTACTTTCTTTACAGTCTAACTACTGAGCAGAAGGAGATGTAATTTGGGGGAATTTTTAAAAATTAAATTGTATTTTCTATCTTCTCAATTCATGTCTTTCCAAGTGGCTTTTCTAAAGTCACTAAAACATGAATAAAAGAAAAGGCATTGGAAAAATTGGGGCCTATTTAAAAATAATTAATGCACATTCTGAAGTCCAAACTAGTTGTTAAAGGACAAGACCTGATTCTAATTCTGCTCAGATAATCCCATGTAGAATACCATTTCTCAGAATTATACTGAATTTTTATTACATTCTACTTCATTTATTTAACAAAATTAGCAGGGTATAAATACATAAATGAACATAATAAAAATTGCTTTAATGAACCTAAACTTTTCTTGCCTTTACTAAGAGAGTTTGTAAAAGCTAAATACTCAATAGCTCAGTCTTCCTTATAGCATGACTAACCCAGATACTTTCAGAATCCTGGTTCTGACACTACTGAGCCAATGAAATAAATAAAGCGAGCAGCAACCTAAGCTTGGAATATTGCTAGAGACAAATAAACTTTTTGTGTTATTTTAGCTGGGTATTCCAATACTTCCAAATAGATTCTGTCTTTTGGAAGAAAGGCACCATGTTTTATATTCTATGTCTCTTTGACATCTAATATATCGCTGTCTATATGTAAAATACATTTTCCATGCACTGAGAGATTATTATATGAAATTATTGTATATGTCAGTTGATATGTAAAAAACACTTTATATGTTATATTATAATCTATTTTATACATGTTTGTTTTCTTTCCTGTCTCACTAGAATATAAACTGCAGGAATGCAAGGAAATAGTCCATCACTTTGTCCCTAATGTCTAGAAAAATGCCTAGGGTATAGCAGAAATTCAATAAAAATGTGTTTAATTAATTAAAAAATAACATATGCATAAGAAGTGTAAAACATGTAGTGTTTTCAGAAGTTTGAAGGTAACATAATATATATTGTTACATCCTTAAAGAAAACAAAGAAAGCATATTGATAATAATTACTATATCAAAATATGCTGCCTAAATATTTTTATGGGTAACAAATATGAGTGATACAGAAAATAAATGAAGAATAAATAAAAGACCAGTGATTTTTGACTGCTTTTTTGTTGTTTTAACTCGCAAGAGCTGGCTGAGTAATGAGTAGCAGGGGAGTAGGAAGGTGACATATAATTGAAAAGTACACTGAACACAAATGAGAAAATCTCTATGTTATCATTTAGTTATATAACCTTGAATATATTTTAACCTTCACCTAAAATAGAGATAAGCATGACTTTACAAAGCTGACATTGTCATCTAATAGTTGTTATTGCATACTGATCATGCTTTATCACTCACAATTACATTTCAATAAATGGATAATTATAAAACCTCTATTAGGCTGAACCATTTGGAATGACAAATTTGTAAAATTAATTGTGATTAAATATTGGCAATTTCATGTTTCCTGCAGTGCAACCTAATTTAGTTACAAGGTGTTTTATGTATATAAAAATTAACAAGACCCTGTCCTTGTCAATAATGTTCTTATTAAAGGATATATAAGAAATGTGTTGTTATGTAAAGTGACCTTACATGACAAAATCACACATTTGACTCAAGCTCTATGTAGAGTTAGTTATTATCTCAGCTTACAGAAAAGAATTGCTAAAAGCCCCAGTGGAGGACCTGGTCATATTTCTTTTATTTATGATCACTGACTTTTAGCAATTAGTGTATTTATACTCATATGGGTGTGTCAGAAGTACCTACCCTTAACAGAAAATATTCAGAATACTTTATTTCTATAATTACATTGTGACAAGTGCTGGCAATGGAGTGTTCAGCCCTGTTTTTCAGGCTACCAATAGGTAACCAACAGGCTTTTGGAATGAACTGGAGACTCTAGGTCACATCTTTTCCCCTATTACCAACATAATGAGACATATCGTCTTTGCTTAATTAAATGAAAATTGCTTTGGGGCATTTTTTAGTCATAATCTCAACGAACTTCATATTTTCAGTATATTGCTATTTAATTGCTTTAGGATACTTTATCAAAGTAATTAATTCAGCAGGAAACACATCCTTGAAGGATCTTATTGCACAATTAATTTGCTGAATGTTCTCTGACATAACATGGATAAATTATCAGTGAATTTTTTTCAATCAAAAAATCTTTAAAGTTGTATTTTAGTCATATCGAATAATAAATATAATCAATATGTATCATACATGACTAATTCATAGTAGCTAAGGAAAAGAGGAAATGAAAATTCATGTTTAAATTTCTTGGGAAGAAAGCACTTGTCAGTTTAATTACCTTTTTTTTTAATAGTCATAAAGTAGATCCATGAAATCAGGCACCCTTTATTGCAATGTTTTAAGTGAGCTTTATATTTATGTCAGCTTCTAGAAACAGGGAGAATTACTTTTGGAAGAGAACTTAAATGCAATGTACTCCAAGATCTTAATTTACAGATAAGAAAACATTTAAGTGAGTTTAAAGATTTATTGAGGACTGCACGGTTATATAGAGGTATAGCCAATGTTTGAATATGAGAGAGTGAGTAGAGGAAAATAGTTAAAGAAGAGATATGAGGCTACAAATTATGGAAGCAGGAGTGAGAAGGCAAAGTTGATTTTTTGGAAGAATGAAGAGGTACTTTTTCCATGTGTTGAATTTGAAATGGAAATGTCTAGCAGGCAATTAAAGATTCAGGATTCATATTTAAAGTAGAGAGATTAGAGCTGGGGATGTGGATTTAGGATTAGTCTCAATGAAAGGTTGTTTTTAAGCACTGGGCTCATGAGCTTTCTGAGGAGGAGCATATATATGAAAGTGCTTAGGACTAAAGACAAAACTTTGCAGTAGGCATATATAAGGGGTGAATAAAAAGATACAAAGTAACTTTGGAGAACTTTCTCTCATTTATCCTCCTTCTCACCTATGTATTCAATAGCCTCTCCCATTCTTAAAGATTGAGTCTACCATCTTAAAAATAAAAACAAACAATAATGCTTCTCTCACTTATCCCCACACCCATAAACCTCTCTCTACACAGTGTTCCATAGCCACTTTTCTTAAGAGGTTATTTACTTACTTTCTCTACTCTCTCATTTTTTCTCAACTCATATAATCTGGCTTCAGTTCCCACTGCTTTATTATAAGGTCACCAAACAATGTCTCCTTGTAACCACAATGTACAAACTTTGGTTCTTATTCTGCTTGACCTCTTGGAATGAGGTAGTCATGCTAACCATTTCCCCTCACAATGATATCTTTCCTTGTTTCT
This sequence comes from Cabassous unicinctus, assembly GCA_029593785.1. NCBI lineage: Eukaryota > Metazoa > Chordata > Mammalia > Cingulata > Chlamyphoridae > Cabassous > Cabassous unicinctus. The sequence continues at coordinate 8,761 of JAQZBX010070251.1, forward strand.
CCAGGTATTCTGCCAAACTCTTTGGCCAATCCTTTTTGGTCACCTTTTTTTGGTTCTTTTTCCTTTTCCTTACATGTTAGTGTTCCCTGAAATTCTGCAAGGGTTAGGTGTCATTTTTAAATTCAAGAACTGTGCCTTGATAATTTCACTCAAAATATTTTGCTTAATTTAGTTAATATACATAAGGCATTTAGACCAATACCTAATACAGAAGAAGTACTCTAAACTATATATATATATAACTACCAGTATGTTAATCACAGGTTATATTTCTATTGTCCCTGGGATTGTCCCCATCAAATTACATAGAGCTGAGGTGACAGCCCTGAGGATACCCTTATCCAATCCCACATGCAAAGTCATTTGGCACTCAACACGTTTAAAACTGACCTGATCACTTAGCCCTTTTGCTGAGCCCATGGAACATGGAACATGGAACATGATTCTATATGTGTTCCACACATATGCTTACTATAATTCCCTGGCCTTTTACATTATTAAGTATTTACAACTTCTGTGCTTACAAAATAAAATTAAGAAAACTCCTTATTGATTTGTAAATTTATAAATAAGACAATATGAATGCTTTAGCAAAAGTTGGCTGCTTAAAGGTAGACTATTTTTCAAAGCAAATCATAAACATACTGATATAAAAATAATGATTTGTAAAGTGTAAAGAGAAAATGGAGAGGAGTAGATGTGGCTCAAGCAACTAGGCACCTGCTTTCCACATGGGAGATCCCGGGTTCGGTTCCCGGTGCCTCCTAAGAGGACGAGCAGACACTGAAAGAAGCAGATGCTGCATCCACCGCAATGAGCAGACACTGCAACAAGCAGATGACACAACTGCTGCAATGAACAGACACCGCAAAGAGTAGATGCCACAACAAACAGATGCCATAACCAGCAAATGCAGCAACCAGTAGACAATGCAACCAGCTGACAACACAGCCAGCTGACAATGCAACCAGCAGGGAGTAGAAGTGGCTCAAGTGGTTGGGCACTTGCTTCCCACATGGGAGGTCCCAGGTTTGGTTCCCAGTGTCCTCCTAAAGACAGTGAGCAGACAGACAAACAATCCATCTTGGGTTGGGGGTGGAGATAAAAAATAGTAAATAAAAAATGCAATTATAGCCATATAAAATGTTAGGGGTCTTTAAAAAAAGAGTGAATGACAAATTTAAATTTAAAATGTGATCTTTTTTATTTGCCTGTGTGAAGTAGAGGGGAAAAATGTACATGTAAATTTTTCAGGTTCATTATCATCGTATTCAAGTCAAATGTTGATATTTTTCTTCTTCAGAGTAATATAACCCAAAAGAGATGATATTTCACAGCTGAAAACCAACTGTATCTTTATACATACCTATTTCCTGTTTCCAACACTAGATGGTAAAGGCACAAATAGGTTTTAAAGTGTTTGGAGCACTCAATAGATCTCCAATGTGTGAGGGAGAACTAGGAATTGCAACATCAGGGATATAAAAGAGAAACAATTTCAACAAGCAAGGATAATCAACAATTTCGTATAAAACAGAAAAGTCAGTTAGGAAGTAATCAATGACTTTTGGTAGAGAAATTTAAATAAAATGGTGGGGTAGGGAATAAGAATAGAATAAATGAGAAAATGAATAGTGATGAAATTATGCTAAAGAAAAGATACTGGGTGTGGTATTAAGCAAGGTAGTCTAGGTAATGTCAGTAACAAAAAATATCCCAAACTCTTAGTGACTTATTACAACAGAAGTTAATTTCTTCTTATGGTTGGGAGGGGTTCTATGACACGGTCACTCAAGGATTTGGCTGACAGAGTTTATATGCATTCTGTAGCTGCAACATACATCACATTTAAAAATTTTAACATTTTGATGTACAGCCTCTTTAGTAATTGGAAAAAGAGAAGAGAGCTGAAGAATCTCACACAAACTTTTCTTGTGTCACCATGGAAGGTTTTCCACTCTAGGTCACTGATCAGAACTAGGAACATGGCCTTGCCTCACCTCATGTTGGTCTGGAAAATCAAGAACAGAAAATAAAGTATTTGGTGAGCAGTGCTATGATTTCTCTAGGTACCAAAGAGCAAAGAAACTGACAGAATAATTTCTTTCAATGCAGAGTAAATCCAAAGTTTTTGGTCTAATCATAGTTTGTAATCTATTATCATTTTTTTTTTAAACAAACAAAAACGCTTATCACTCCAACTTCTGGATACTCCAATCATTTAATGTCCTGGTTTTCTAACTTTTGTTGTTATTGTTTATGCTTTGTTCTCTCTTCCATAGTGCATCATCTCCTTCTTGGTACCAAGCTAGCTTTCAGTGATCTGCCTGGTGAAAGACCCAATAAATCTTCCCCAGTTATCTTTATAAACTGCCTCTCAGTGAGGAGCCCTGTGTGTGGGCTATAAATAAAGGCTAGAAACAAGGAATTACTATCCTGCTGAAAGAAGCAGAATCAGAATATCAGAAATACATATTCTTAATTGGATTTTTAATCCATTGTGTTAATTTGATCATACCTCTGCGCTCAATCATATTGATTGTATGATATGCTCTTCCTAAATTCTGGAGAACAGCTATGAATTAGCAAGTTTTCTGAAAAAAATCATACTTGTATTTGTAATAGTTTCATAAGACTATGAATCTACTTGTTATCCATTTAGCAAATAGTATTTATTTTTTATTAGTTTTTTCTGTGCAAACTCAGGTCAGGAAAAAAAGTAGAGCACAGCATTATCTATACTAAAAATACAGAGAGAAATAGAATTCAAAGAATAAAAATAGTCATGGTATATATCAGCCATAAAATAGTTGCCTCTGGGAAAGAAATATAATAGTATAATGTGAGTGGGGGTTAGGATTTCAACTTTATCTGTGCTATTTCATTTCTTATAATAAAGAGATAAATATGATTTTTCAAAATAGCAAATGTTAATTAATAGTGGTATATACATACTCTTTTATTATTACATGCCCTTTTTATGTTTATACTGTGGTTTAAAAAACCACAGTATATAATTTTAAAAAGACCACTCAGTACATTAACCAATGCCTAATTTTCCTTGTAAAGTAATGCTTTATACAATTTTAATATTCTAATTAAGGTAATTCATTAAAGTAACGAAGGCAAGAATCATAACTCAGACTGAATGGTTGAAACTGGGAGCCTGAAAAAGTTGATTTTGAGAAGTGAGTTAATGCAAATTATGCACATTTGGTTTACCATATATCCTACTTATTTTATGTAAAATAATCGAATTTTATGACAAGATACATGTATAGATATAATATAGCTTTACATGGACTCCTTTATGTACTCATACTCATATGAGTACATATGTACTCATATGTACTCCTTATATGTACTCATATAACCAGTTTTGAAAACATTTCTTCTGCTTTATTTGCAGTATTTGTGCTATTTGAGGTTTTTTAAATTTTATTTTATAACCAAGTTAAAAGAACATGTAGAAAATTTGATGGACCACTTATTTCCCAACTTTAAAATTATTTTAGCCCACAAGATAAGAGAGATAGAATATCTACTTTTCTTTTAAAACCAACTCAGTATATTATCCTTTGAATCCAATATCTCTTGCTGTTAAATTTTCATTCTTTGTTAGCAGATCTAGAATAAACACAGTGCTATTTATTTATAGGATGTAAGTCTGATTATATTGTGTCAGAGTCACAGGCTTTTCCAGTGTGCTTGCACAATGGATATTCTTTTCTGGAGTCTCTCTACTTCCCAGAGATGACTCAAGCAAGTGGGTCACAGATCCCTTTACTCCAAGATCCACAAACCTGACCCATCTTTATTTCCTTCAAATTATAGGATGAAGAAGTGTTGTTAGACCTCATGATTTCCCATGACCTTTTCTCTTCCATTTCATTTTTTACAAATGCTCTAATCTCATCCAAACATTTAGAATTTGGGGTTCAAAATCAGAAAAGCATATAGTCTACTTCTGCTTTCTGCCTCACCATATATTTCCTTAAGGTAATGTGGCACTTTGAATTTGTGGACATTTAGAGGAAGAGTCATATATGAATAAAAACAAAAACAATAAATAATTATCCCAGATTATTATCAATCTCATGAATTATCCAGGTACCATACGTTGTCTGCACCTATACATGAAGATACCCATATTACCTACTTCAAGTTCCCCTTCTCTTACCATCTCAGCATATGACACAATGTTCTGTCCTGCTACTTCATAATTTAATTCTGATACATTCTCATATATTAATAACCAATTTTAAATGAGTTCTCATCGCTGAACATCACATTCATAAGATATGACAGCTGAAGATTACAGAGGGCTGGAAGTCATGGATGTCCATGATTGTATTGACATAAAAATACAAAACTTCCTTTTAAGTCTACCATCTTTGAAACCAACTAGTCTCTTTTCATGTTAACAAATGCTAAGCCATACATTCTATAATCAATACATTTGATGTTGTGTTTTTTTTCATTTAAGCATAGTACTTTCCATTTATCTCTACTAAATCTGTCACTCAGTTACTCATTGTAATGTTTCATTATTCATATTTTTAAAAATAGCTGCAAAGATCTCCTAGATTTTCACATTTTATATACTTTCTCAGGCAAACAAAATTCAAAATTTTCCAACTTGGATTGTACTATCCTCTGAAGAATTTTCCTACTAATATATGAGAAACAATACGGTCAAATACAGCTTTGAAAATCTATGGTATTGACTTAGTTTACAAATTGAATACATGCACAATTTAAATATACATTATTATTATTTTTAAATTTGTTACACCAATTTTATTTAGTTTTACATCTTTATAATTTCTCATTCAGTATTAGCTTTTTTTAGTTTTTTTATTGTGGGTAAAAATCAAATTTTTCACAATACATACCAATATTTGTAAAATGATATATAAGTATATATGCATATATGTGCATTTGCTTACATAAATGTTATTTTATATATATATATATATTTAAAGGTGCTTAGATTACCCAAATATTACTCAGAAATTACAGAGAATCCCATGTTCCCCACCACCCACACCTCCCACAACATCCCACACCACCATCCTTCATCAGTGTGGCACATCACCCGCAATGGATATACACATCCTGGGGCCTTGCCACCAAGCATAGACCACAGTTCACATCATAGACCACACTCTCCCACACAGTTCTGCATGGTATATGCTGATGCAAAATGGCCTACATCTGTGGCCGCAACACCACTCAGGACAACCCCCAAGTCCCAAAAAAGCCCCTGTATTTCAACTGCCCCTCCCCTCCCTGCCCCAAAAACGTCCAGTGGCCACCGGCTCCACCTCACTGTTACAATTTCTTCCATTGCTTGAATCACAATATGTCTACAACAGAACACCACCAAGTCCACTCTAGTCCATAGCTCCTCCCCCAGTCCTGAGGGGACTAGGATGGTGATGTCCACTCTACCTCCAAGTGAGAGAGGGTTTATATCCCATGGATACGGTGGATGGGATTATCCTGCCTGCAGCTGCAGGCCCTCTCTGTTCCCTGGGATGGCCATTGCCCATTGTCGTCTCCTCGCCAGGTGACTTGGATGAGTCCATTGAGCTGTAGGGTAGGAGTTGCAGCTCCACTGAGATTCCAGGCACAGCTGGCACTTAGGTAGGCCAGAGGCTTCAGTCTCTGGAAGTACACCTAAAAACTCCAGCATCACATATAGGTTTGAATAGAAGGGACTGATGGACCATGTGCAGGGAGGACTTATTTGAGTCCAACTCTGTCACTCTCAGGAGCACATATTCCAACGAAGAGCCCACTAATTAGGCATCAATCTCTGGGGCTATCCCCACTTATATAGGACCTGGGTGTCTCCAGAGCCCTCAGGGGTCTGTCTGTGTGGGGTGATATCCACTTTGGTGTTCTATGAGATCCTACTGAGGTGTGTGTAAGCATTACCTCTGGGATGACCTCCCGACCCTCTTTGAAGTCTCTTAGCCATGTGAACTCATTTCTCTTTACCTTTTCCCCCTTTTATTCAAGGTCTTTTTCCAATCGTGTTGCCAGTTGGCACTTGCTATTAATCCCTCATTGCCAGGGAGGCTCATCCCCAGGAGTCATGTCCCACGTTGGGGGGAAGGTAATGTATTCATATGCTGAGTTTGGCTTAGAGAGAGACCACATTTGAGCAACAAGGAGGCTCTCAGGTGGCAACCCTTAGGCTCCCATAACAGTAGGCTAAGGTTCAATTACAAGAGCAAATACTCATAAGGCTAGTCCTCAATAACAAGAACCCATCAGTGGGCCATCCTATTTTGTCAGACACTGCGTCTGCACTCAGGGGACTGTTGCTGTCCCCTTGGGGAATGTGGCAGAGCTCTCCAGGCTGGGAATTCAGATTCCCTCATTTATTGAGTAATTGTCTACCCACCGTGACCATGCCCCCTCCCTTGATCATTTGAACAATTTTATATATCTTTCATGTATATTCAGATGGACTGTACTCCCATGAATCCCCCATCCCAGACACCCCCCACCAATGATCCTCTGCAGCCCCCCTTGTAACCCTTTTGTGATCTAAACCTTCCTTGAACATGAAGCCCATATAATAACGAAATACAATTACTAGGAAAAAGAAATAATGATAAGCTTAAATACAAGAGACAAGTACGAGGAAACTCAGAAGAAAAAAAAAAAAAAAAAA
>JAQZBX010070253.1:0-15445 GCA_029593785.1 Cabassous unicinctus
AAAAAAAAGTCATTGAAATCCACATAAAAAGGAATGTGCTGGGGGGAGGGTATGGGGGGTAGTATTGACAACAGATATGATAGACAATGGCTTAACAGTTTCAATATAATAAAGCACATACAAATGAATCAAAAGTCTAATATTAAGATTTAAAAATATACAGTGAATAAGAATAGATAACTCACAAATGGCCTATAAACAGGAAAGCTTTCTCAACAATAGTGAAGGCTGTATTTTTCAAACATAGCTACACAATATCTCCCATTCTACATGCTCCTCTTACACTGTGACCTTGACATTCCTCAACCAATAGTGTTCAGTGAAGTGAAGCTATTTGAGTTCTGAGGCTAGGTCATGAAAATGCCGTGCAGTTCCACCTTGGTTTCTTGGAAGGCTCAGTCTTGGAGCCCAGCCACCCTGCTCTGAGGCAGTCCAAGCAACCCATGGAGAGACCATGTGAAAAGGAATTAAGGCCTCTGGCCCCAAACACTGGCTGAGCTCCTAGGCAACAGCCTCCAATGAGTAAGCACCACTGAAAGTGGATCCTACAACCCCCAGGCAAACTGTCTTATTTAACACTGCATGGAGCAAAGATGAGATATTGCCACAGAGTCCAGCCCAAATTGTGGACCTGTGAACAAAATAAACGATTGTTGTTATTTCAAGCTACTATGATTTGCAACAGTTTTAAAATATAACAATAGACAGCTGATACGTAATTTGTTTCCTGGAAATGGATTCTGTCACAATAAAATCCTAAAACATGTGGTATTGGTCTGAGAATGCAGGAGAGAGTGGAAGCTAGAAGAGCCTTGAGAATACTGTTAGTGAAAGCTAAAGGGCCTCAAGGAGAGTATTATCAGATACCTAAAGGCCTTGGAGCTCAAAGGCTGTCAGACAGGACTTAAAAGAAAATAAGAAAAATGTTATTGGAAGCGATGGGAATAAGAGCCCTTATTATGTAGTGGCTAAAAATTTAGCAATATTATTGCCTGCAATAATGTGAAAAATAAAATATATATATATACCTCATGAACATGATGATATGGCTAAGGAGATTTCCAGACAGAATATTGAAATTGCTGCCTGACTTCTTCCAGCCTTTGATAAAATAAGAAAGGAAAGAGCTGAGCTAAAGAACAAACTGTTCAATATAAAGGAGTCAGCACTAGCTGGGCTAAAAATGAAACTATTTTCCATTCCCAGTGTGGCAGTTTGAAATTATTTTATGAATCCCATAAAGAGAAAGATTACATTTTTAAACTAATCTATGCCTGTTGGTGTGATACCATTTGATTGCATTAAATTTGGTTGTGGGGCATTTGATTAGATTAATTGATAAGATCACTTTTGGGTTTTTGATTGGACTATCTCAGTGGGGCAAGAATCATTTTGAGTCTCTGCCCTCTTTTGGGTCTGATAAAAATAGAGACACAGAAAATTCCTCACCTCTCAATCATTGTATGTTTTTCCTGTTGCACATACCTGCTATTTCTGGCAATTCTTGCACAATTATTTATTTATTAAGCAGTTTCATTGAGATATATTCACATATCATATGATCTTTCTTGTTTGTCTGTTTTTTGTTGTTGTTGTTTATTATTATTATTGAAATAATGAAATGCTCTAATAATGATTGAAGTGATGAATGCAAAACCATGTGATTATACCAAATACCATTGATTGCACACTTTGGATGAATTGTGTGCTTTATTAATATGTATCAATAAAATTGATGTTTAAAAAAAACCAGAGACACAGACACAGGAAAAGGAAGCCACCATATTTGGTCCTGCCATGTGAGAGAGAACTAGAGGATCACTTAAGCACAAAGCCCCCAGGAGGATGGGCTCATGGAGCAGATCAAGAGGAGACTATGAGCCTGGAGGGGAAGGCTGAGACCTTGACAGAGATGGGTGGCCATCTTGCTTTGCCACATACCTGGACAAAAGAATGAACAGTAGCTAACTTTGGTGGGAAAGCACCTCTTATGGTGCCTTTTCATGGCCTTGGCACTGGTAAATTTTGACCCAAATAAATCTCCTTTATAAAAGCCAACCCATTTCTGGTATTTTGAATTGGCAGCCACTTGGCAAACTAAAACACCCAGTGTCTCCAGATGGCAAAAGATTCTCAAATTAAGAAAATTATCATTCCAAAGATTAAATCCAGAATGAAACTATAAGATTTTTATTAAGATTTCAGAAATATCTAAGACAGTGCCTCATAAACATGTTCAAAGAGACAAAATGTACTTTATAGATCTTAAGATGATGCTTTGCAGGTTCTCTCTACAAAAACAAAAACTAGGGCTTGTAAGAAAATTAAGTGTTTTGTCACTTAGCTGCCTTTCAGGGATCCTAAGATAGACAAAGACGAGTCTTAAAGATACTTGTACTTGTGGATTTTGTCTAATGGAGAGAACCCCAGTAAGATTCATAGAAAATTCCCAAAATTTTTAAGGAAATTGTTTTGTCACAAGCATTGACATCATTGGTTGAAATGGACAGAGATAACACAAATTGAAATTTTTGCACCTGCAATATTTTACAGAAGGAAGCAGGTTGAGAAGGCTTCTCAATGGAAACCACAGACACTTTCTTCTAGAAATGGAAGACCTCAGAGGACAAAACCAAGAGCTGTGGAGAACAACTCCTATAAAATAGGACTGAGCCCAAAGCAAAGAACTGGCAAATGTACACCACTGTATTTTCTGCTGCTATGAATCAGCGACTAATGTGTGTATATTGTTTCTCCAGTTTTTGAGCAGTTAGTTTATTCTTGCCCCAGAATTACATATTGGGTATATGGAGAGGGGTGGAGCATAGAAAAATTTTCTCTTTTAGTTCATAAGTCTTCTGATTGGAAGAAACATTACTGAAGGAGCTGCACCTGAGGAGTCTCATCTGTGCCTAGATCTGATTTAGATGATGAAATAATGGACTTTGAGTTGATTCTGTGATGGGATCATGAATCTTTGGATGTATTGGGCAGGGGTCAAGGTATTTTTCATGTGAATGGGATATAAATTATTGTGACCAGAAGGTGAACTGTGGCAGATTGCATTTTGCAAAGATGGCCACCATCAAATCCTCCCCTCTTGAGTAGTGATTCTCCTCTCATTGAATGATAGCATCTGTGTCTCCTCCCATAGGCCTTTGCAACTGCCTCAACCAATAGAGTATGTGGATGTGACACTACATAATTTCTAAGGCTGGGTCATAAAAATCATCATAAGGAAAGAATATGTTCACAGAAGAGAAAATGTATTTATGGGTCATAGAAAAATAGAAATCAGAGAATGAAATTGACAGTACTTCTCCAGCACTTTCTGAAGAAAACAGACATGAAATCTAACAGACATATTTCTTATTTACTGGAGAGATGGAATCTCTTGTAAAGCAGGGAAGTTTCTTAGGAACTCACCATGATCAGTGAAACTATCCCTCAAAATTTACTACCTCTTTTACTCTGATTTCATGCCTACCAAGGACTATTCCTATTGCTAATTAAATAACCCCAGAGTCTGTTATTAGGGAGGGATTGGCTTGGATAACAGAAGAATATTATGGCTGCTGGAAAGGAAAATCCTTCAGTGTCAATAGCATTATGGTTTCTTTAACTTTTGGTCAGAATGAGTTAGTCTTTAAAACCAATGAACTATGATTATGTCATTGGGTTACTGGACCTCCAAATCTGAGAAAGAAGCTAGAATGTGAAAACATTACCTATGGAGACCCAATCTAAAAGAATTTATATCTTCCACTACCATCTTTTCATTGAATATTGCTCAATTTCTTCACTTCATGAAATTGATTTAGAAAATATAGTGTTCACAGGTCAGGCCAAGTTAAGATGATAGTAGGGGATAGATACAGGCCAATTATAGGCAATTATGATATTAGAGTCCTTAAATGGTGGTTTGAGTATTTTCTCCAAAACTTTTGCAACAAAAGTAAATACGTAAGTATGTAAATTGTATTTGTTATATTAATAAATTCATCACCAAATCCTGTCACAGATTTATCACTCAAGCCCACTTTTGGCTGGGCATTTCCCACAGCCTTTGGCAAGTGAAGATTGCCTTTGAACATCTGCTAGAAAAAAAATAAATAAACAACTAAACCCATATGGTCTGACAGCCCTTGAGAAATTTTAGGATTTAGAAAAGAGCACTTAAATCTAATAAATATGTTCCTTTGATTTTTCTTTTATCATTCTCTGTCCTTTTCTCTCTTCTTTGTCTTAATTCACTTTCCTTATACTTTTAAATAAACAATGCCTTCATAAATATCCAGGTGTTTAACATCTTCAAAACATTCAAATTCATATCATGGAATCAGATAAGCAATAGGATAGATGACAGAAGACAATCATAAACACCATGCTGGTGAGATACATATTTGCCATATCAGCAAATGAGGGATGTATCTCTGGTATCAATTATGTCTTCACCTATGCTCCAGAGCGAACAACTTAAATTCACCAATTGCATCGTGCTGTTTATTTCCCTTGACCTGGGAACACCCTTGTACCTCACCGTCTGCCTGATAATGGCCTGGTACTTCCAAACTTACCTCAGCCATGGAATACCTGGATGAAACTGAACACAGCTTAGGTTTACATAATTTGTAATACATAAGAAAGAAAACAAGTCTTTATTTGGGATTGTGAACAAAAATGGGAGGGCTGGCACCCCTCTGTGCCTCTATTCTACCACTCTTGGTGCACAGCTGAAGAGTCCCATCATCTGGGTCATATTTCCCTTAGAATAGAATTGACTGATGACAAATGTGATGTCAGTGACTGGCTTGATCCAGCCAAAATCTATCCAGGGAAGGTCAGAGGGATTAGACTGGATTCCAGAGCAGCCTCAAAACAGGAATTTGCATTAGTCTGTGCCCAGTATTCAGATTTTTATGGTAATATATCCTGCTATACTCCTTTTCTTCAAAAGAAAGCTACATTTCTCACTGGCTCTTCTGTCTTAAAGTTATTGTATTTGCATTTGTTTCTCATTTAATAAATATTTATTGAGCACCTACATTGTGAAGAAACATGATGCAATGTAGAATTTGAAATTAGGAGACCCTTGTTCCAGCATTGCTGCTCTAAAACCTGAGACAGTTTACTTAATCTTTTCTGGAATATGAAGAAATAAGACTTCATAAAATTAAGTATCCCTTCTTACTCTAGATCCTGTGTAATAAAAAATATTCAGAAACTTAAATCATTCCACAAAATGTTTTGTTTATAGCACTCTGAATACTCTTTCTGTTTTTTTCAGTCTGTTAATACTTATGTATTTATTTATTGTTATCCAGGATAACATCCACATATTCCACTCGGTCTCATATTCTTTTTTATAAACCTTGAATTAGTGTGGTACATTTCTTATAATTCACATTTTTATATGTGTACTCCTATGGCTTACTGTGTTGTACAATCCTTTATTTTATCTTCTAATTGTTATTCCAAGTAGCATATATTGAACCTAAAATTTCACCTTTTAACCACATTCACAAATATCATTTAGTGATATTAATCACACTCACAGTGTTGTGCAACCATCACCATGCATTTCCAAAACTTTATAATCAACCTAAATAGAAATTTTGCACAAATTAAGCATTACCTTCCCATTCTCTGCTACCAACCCATCCCCTGACAGCCTATATTCTAAGTTCTAACTCTATGAGTTTGCTTTTTCTAATTATTTCATTTCAGTGAGATCATACAATATTTATCTTTTTGTGCCTGGCTTATTTCACTCAGCATAAAGTCTCAAAGGTTTATCCATGTAGTCATATGTCTCAGGACTTCATTTCTTTTACTCCTGAATAACATCACATTGTATGTATGTACCACGTTTTGTTTATCCAATCACAAGTTGACTGACACTTGGGTTGCTTCCATCTTTTGGCAATTGTGAGTTATGCCACTATGAACATTGGTGTGCAAATATCTGTTCGAGTACCTGCGTCCAATTCTTTTTGATATGTACCTAGTAGAGGGATGGCTGGATCATATGGTAATTCTATACTTAGCATTTACAAGGAAATTCCAAACTGTCTACACAGTGGCTGCACCATTTTACATTCCAACCAGCAATGAATGAGTGTTCCTGTTTTTCCACATTCTCTCCAACACTTACAATTTTCTGTTTTTCTTTTTTAATGGTAGCCATTCTAGTGGATGTGAAATGATATCTCATTGTGGTTTCAATTTGCATTTCCCTAATAGCTAATGATGTTGAGCATCTTTTCATGTGCTTTTTAACCATTTGCATGTCCTCTTTGAAGAACTGTCTACTCAAGTCTTTTTCCCTTTTTTAAATTGGGTTGTTTGTCTTTTTATTGTTGACTTTTAGATTTTTTTACATATTCTGGATATTAAACCTTTATTGGATATATGGTTTCCAAATATTTTCTCTCATTGAGTAGGTTGTTTTTTTTTTCATTTTTGTGATAAAGTCCTTTGATGTACAAAATTTTTTAATTTGGATGTAGTCCCATTTATCTATTTTTTATTTTTGTTACTTCTGCATTGTATATAAAATCTAAGAAAATACTGCCTAACCTAGACCCTGAAGATGCTTCACTACATTTTCTTCTAGGAGTTTATAGTCCTGTTTCTTATATTTAGGTCTTTGATCCATTTTGAGTTAATTTTTGTATATGTTGTGAGATAGAGGTCCCCTTTCATTCTTTTATACATAGATATACAATTCTCCCACTACCATTTGTTGAAGAGATTATTCTTTCCCAATGGAGTGTACTTGGCAGCATTGTCAAAAATCAATGGCCATTGGTCTACATAACTATCCTTGTGCCAGTGTCATACAGCTGTGACTACTGTAGCTTTGTATTAAACTTTAAAGCCAGGATGTATGAATACTCCAACTTCATTCTTTCTCAATATGTTTTTCTCTATTCAGGACCCCTTACCCTTCTAAATAAATTTGATAATTGGCTTTTCCATTTCTTCAAAGTAGGCTGTTGGAATTTTATTGGAATTGCATTGAACCTGTAAATCATTTTGGGTAGAATTGACATCTTAACAATATTTAATCTTCCAATTCATAAGCATGGAATGTCCTTCCATTTATTTAGATGTTCCTTGATTTCTTTTAGCAAAGTATTATAGTTTTCTGTGTATAAGTCCTTTACATCCTTGGTTAAATTTATTACTAGATAATTGATTCTTTTAGTTGCTATTGTAAGTGGATATTTTCTTGATTTCCTCCTGATATTGTTCATTACTATTGTATAGAAACAGTACTGATTTTTGCATGTTGATCTTGTGCCTCACCACTTTACTGAATTTGTTTATTAGCTCTAGTAGTTTTGTTGTAGATTTTTTGGGACTTCTTATATATAGGATCATGTCATATGTAAATAGTGAAAGTTTTACTTCTTCCTTTCCAATTTGGATGCCTTTTGTTTCTTTTTCTTGTCTACCTCTCTGGTAGAACTTCCAGCACAACGTTAAATGTCAGTGAGGACACTGGCCATCCTTGTCTTATTCTAAATCTTAGAGAGAAAACTTTAAAAATCTTTCACAATTGAGTATGATGTTAGCTGTGGTTTTTAAACATATACCCTTTATCATGTTGAGGAAGTTTCCTGCTATTCTTACCTCTCGAGGTGTTTCATCAAGAAAAAATGATGGATTTTGTCCAATGCTTTTTTGTGTCAGTTGAGACAATCATAGGGTTTTGTTTCCCTTCTTTATGTTAATGTGGTACATTACACTAATTGATTTTCTTGTGCGTACCTGGAATAATACCCAATTGATCATGATATATAATTCTTTTAATATGCTGTTGAATTTGATTTGCAATTATTTTGCTGAGGGTTTTTGCAGCTATATTCAAAAGAGAAATTGGTCTGTAATTTTCCTTTCTTGTAGTATCTTTATCTGGCTTTGGTATTAGGGTGGTATTGGCCTCATAGAATGAGTTTGGTAGTGTTCCCTTCTATTCAAATTTTTGCAAGATTTTGAGCAGGATTGGTGTTAATTCTTCTTGGAATAATTTGTAGAATTCACCTGTGACGCTATCTGGTCCTGGGTTAATTTCTAATTGAATTATTTTATCTTTCCTACTATTTGGCAATATTTAGAAATAAAAACACTGTTCTGGCCATGTTTTTATACCAATTCAGCTTTATCTGTTTCAGTATATATTTTAAGGCAAAGCATAATAAATTTAAATATATTTAGTATGACATTTACTGTGCTTCCAAAATAAAGTAATCTTAAAAAATATTTTATGGAGGAAGTTCCGGGAAGATTGCATCAGAGTATACAGGCAGGGAAAGGGCCAAAAGCTGTCCAAGGGACCTGCTTTGGGGGTCAGCACACTGGGGCAATGCTATACAACTCCTAGGAGGGTGAGGGACAGGGAGACAAAGAACCTGAGACAAAAAAAGTGAGTTACCAAACCCCTATGGTGGCCTGGAAGGGCTCCCCTCCCCCACCTCAAGATTTTAAGTTGGGGTAAAACCCCTATCTCACTGCAGCCAACTGAGAGGGGAAGAGATGTCTTCCCCCCAGTGAGCTGTTAGAAGAGAAAAGGGAGAAGAAGTCAGGGTGAATTCTGCCAGCAGAGCCTGCTTTGAATCTCAGATCTAGTTAGACCAAAACACAGGAAAGCAGAGATTCAAAGAAACATCTCCAAGGAAAGTTGCACTGATGAGTGCCATCTGCTGGCTAGTCTGGAAAGTGCATGAAGAAAAACTGCTTTTAGGTCTCTCTTAACCCAAACTCCTGGGAGAAAATCTGCACCTCATTATTGAGTCTCTGGCCTGATTTTGATCATTTAAGATGGGCAATTTTAAAGACTTAGAATAAGTTACACCAAATATCAAAGGAGAGCTGTGAAGGAAAACCAATAGGCAAGAGAGAGAAATTGGCCACCAGAGTAAATTCACCAGCATATTCAGATGCCTAGACATCAGAAAAAAATTACAAGCCATACTAGGGATAAGGAATAGATGGCCCAGCCAAAGCAACAAACTAAATATCTGGAAGGATTCAGAATTTAAGACAATTAATCAATGATAATCACATAACTCTCCTAAATCAATTCAAAGAATTGAAAGAAAATATGACTAAAGAGATAAATAATATAGAAAACACTGGGTGAGCATAAAGAATAATTTGAAAGTCTGCAAAGGAAAGTAACAGACCTTATGGAAATGAAAGACATGATGGATGATATTAAAAATTCGTTAGAGGAACATAAGAGCAGATTTGAATTGCTTGAAGACAGAATTAGTGATTTTGAAGACAGTACATCTGAATTGGAAAAGACAGGGGAACAGAAAGAGAAAAGAATGGAAAAAATGGAATGGAGTCTCAGGAAATTGAATGCCAATGCAAAATGCACAAACATTCACATTATTGGTGTCCCAGAAGGAGAAGAGAATGGAAAAGGGGCAGAAAGAATATTCAAGGAACTAATGACTGAGAACTTCCCAACCCTTATGAAGGACATAAATATCAA
This sequence comes from Cabassous unicinctus, assembly GCA_029593785.1. Taxonomy (NCBI): domain Eukaryota; kingdom Metazoa; phylum Chordata; class Mammalia; order Cingulata; family Chlamyphoridae; genus Cabassous; species Cabassous unicinctus. The sequence goes on from JAQZBX010070253.1 coordinate 9,509, forward strand.
TATCCAAGAAGGACAATGCACCCCGAACAGAATATATCTGAAGCCACCTACCCCAAGATACTTACTATTCAGAATGACAAATATCAGAGATAAAGAGAAGATTTTGAAAGCAGCAAAAGAAAAGAAAAGCATCACATACAAGGGAACTTCGATAAGATTAAGTGCCAACTTCTTATCAGAAACCATGGAATCAAGAAGTAAGTAGTAGTATGTATTTAAAGTACTAAAGAGAAAAATTGCCAGCCAAGAATTCTGTATCCAGCAAAACTGTCCTTCAAAAATGAGGGTGAGTTCAAAGTCTTCACAGACAAGCAAAAACTGATGGAATATGTTACCAAAGACCAGAAGTACAAGAGTTACTAAAGGGAGTGTTGAAACCTGAAAGGAAAAAAAAGGGGGGGCAGGAGACTTGGAGAAAAGTGTAGAAATCAAGTTTATTAAGGAGGGTATATTAAAGGGTAAAAAGACCAACAATAGTAAGATATGAAAACAGAAAGCCAAAGGACAAAATGAAATAAGTAATGCCTTCACAGTAATAACATTGAATGTCAATGGCTTGAAATCCCCAATCAAAAGACATAGACTGGTAGAATGGATTAAAATATATATGAATCATCTATATGCTATCTACAAAAGACTTATCTCAGAAGTAAGGGTACAACCAGGTTAAAAGTGAAAAGTTGGAAAAAGATATTCCATGCAAATAGTAACTAAAATAGAGCTGGAGTAGTGATACTATACCAGGCAAAATAGATTTGAAATGCAAAAGTGTTATAATGGATGAAGAAGGTCATAATATATTAATAAAAGGAGCAATTCACCAAGAAGAAATAATTATACTAAGTATTTATGCACCTACCCTGACTGCCCCAAGATACATGAGGCACATAGTAGTAAAACTGAATGGAGAAATACATGTCACTACGATAATAGTTGGAGACTTAAGTACACCACTCTCAGTATTGTTTAGAATATCTGGACAGAAGATAAATCAAGAAACAGAGAGCTTGAATAATATGATAAATGAGCTAGACCTAACAGACATCTATAGAGCATTGCACCCCAAAACAGCAGGACAAGCATACTTTTCAAACATGCACGGATCCTTCTCCAGGATAGACCATATGTTGGGTCAAAGAAAAGACTCAATAAATTTAAAAAAGGTTGAAAGTACACAAAACATTTTCTCTGATCATACAGAATGAAGCTGGAAATCAATAATGAATGGAAAAAAGGAAAATTCTTAAATATATGGAGATGAAACAACACATTCTTAAATAATCAGTGACTCAAAGAAGAAACTGCAAATATCTTGAGACAAATGAAAATGAGAACACAATATATTAAAACCTATGGGACAACACAAAGGCAGTGCTGAGATGGAAATTTATAGGTCTCAATGCTGACATTAAAAAAGGAGAAAAAGCTAAAATTGAAGATCTAACTGTACAACTGGAGGAACTAGAAAAAGAACAGAAACTAATCCCAAACTAAGTTGAAGGAAAGAATTAGTAAAGGTCAGAGCAGAAATAAATGAAATTGAGAACAAAAAAAAAAAAACAATAGAGAGAATCTCAGGGAATAAATGCCAGAGTTAACACTTAAAAATATTAAAATGTACAGTGTGCAACAAAAGATTACAAGACAAACAAAGAGGAAATGATCATCCATCCAAAGGAACAAGGTAAATATCCAGAAACTATCAACAGAGAGATCCAAATTTTGAATTACCAGAGACTTTAAAATAATGATCCTCAGTATGCTCAAGGAAATAAAAGGAAAAGATGGAGAAAGAACTAAAGGATATGAAGAAAACAATGAATGGACAATGTGGGAATCTCTCTAGAGCAATATTGGAGTTGAAAGACACAACTGAAATTAAAAATTCCCTAGGTAGTTTCAAGAGCAGATTAGAGATGGTCAAAGAAAAAATCAGTGATCTTGAAGACAAGACAACATAAATGATTCAGGCTGAGGAGCAGAAAGAAAAAAGAATAAAAAAGAATAAACAGAGCCTGAGAGACCTGTAAGACACCATCAAGCATACCAATGAATACATAATGGAAGTTCTAGAGAGACAAGAAAGTGAAAAAGGGCAAAATGAATATTCAAAAAAATAATGACAGATAATTTCCCAAACTTAATGAAAGATATGAATATATACATATCTTTCCCAAGGAACCACCAAAGAAACTCAAAGAGAATCATGCCCAGACACAGAGTAATCAAATTGCCTAAAGCCAAGGACAAGGAGTAAGTTCCAAAAGTTGCAACAGAGAAGCAATGAGTTATACACAAGAGAATCCTAATAAGATTAAGCACGAATTTCTCATCAGAAACTGTGAAGGTATGAAGGCTGTGGTACAAAATAATCAAAGTGCTGAAAGAAAACAATTGTCAACCAAGAATTTTATATCTGGCATTATTTTCCTTCAAAAAAACAAGGGAGAGACTAATATATTCCCAGACAAAAGTTAAGGGAGGTCATCATCACTAGAATTGCGCTCCAAGCAATGCTAAACGGAGTTCTTCAGACTGACAGGAAAGGACCCTAGACAGTTGAACAAAGCATCATAAAGAAATAAAAACCTCTGGTAAAAGTAACCATATGGGCAATTGTAAATGTCAGTAACATTGTATTATATTGTATTGTACTTTTTTCCCAGTTATTTTATTTTATTTTATTTATTTATTTTTTATTGTTGGTAAAAATGAAGATTTTTCACAGTACAAACCAATATTTGTAAAATGATATATAAATACATATGCATATATGTGCATTTTCTTACATAAATGTTATTATATATATATATATATTTTTTTAAGGTGCTTACGTTACCTAATTATTACTCAGAAATTACAGGGATTCCCATGTTCCCCACCTCCCACACCTCCCACAACATCCCACACCACCATCCTTCATCAGTGTGGGACATCACCTGCAATGGATATACACATGCTGGGGCCTTGCCACCAAGCATACTGTCATTGTATTGTGTTTTTTGTTATGTAATTCCACTTTTACTTCTTACAAGTACTAAAATGCAAATACATAAAAAGTAATAGTAAATTGATGGTTTTGGATGTAAAATGTACAAAGATTTAATTTGTAACAAGTATAAAAAAGATGGAGTGATGGAGGGTTATAGGAACAGAATATCTTCATACTATTGAATATAAGCTGGTATCAAATCAAATATGATTATAAAAGATTTTGGATGTTAAATTTTGAAACCATTGTGGTAACAATGAAAAAAACCTGAAAAATATGTTCAAAAAGAAATTAGAAGGGACAAAAAAATGATACAATACAAAAAGAAACAAACAAATTTGGAAGTAGGCATTAACAGAATAATTAAGGATCAAAAAGTGCATGACTTACAAAGACTAAATAGCAAAATGGCAAGGTCAGCAGTATACTTTCACTGTCCTGCCTCAGGGGTATATCAACTCTCCAGCCCTATGTCATAATATTGTCTGCAGGGACCTTGATCGTCTCTCCCTCCCATGAGACATCACACTGGTCCATTATATTGATGATATCATGTTGATCGGACCTACTGAGCAAGAAGTAGCAAAGACTCTAGATTTATTGGTAAGGCATTTGCTTGAGAGAGGATGGGAGATAAATCCAACAAAAATACAGGGTACTTCCACCTCAGTGAAATTTATAGGTGTCCAGTGGTGTGGGGCCTGTCAAGCTATCCCTTCTAAAGTAAAGGATAAGCTGTTGCACCTGGCCCCTCCTACGACCAAAAAAGAGGCACAACGCTTAGTTGGCCTCTTTGGAGACAACACATTCCTCATTTGGGTGTGTTACTGCGGCCCATTTACCGAGTGACCAGAAAGGCTGCTAGTTTTGATTGCGGACTGGAACAAGAGGAAGCCCTGTGACAGGTCCAGGCTGCTGTGCAAGCTGCACTACCACTTGGACCATATGATCCAGCAGATCCAATGGTGCTGGAAGTTTCAGTGGCAAATAGAGATGCTGTCTGGAGCCTTTGGCAGGCCCCTATAGGGGAATCACAATGCAGACCCATAGGATTTTGGAGCAAAGCCTTGCCATCTTCTGCAGATAACTACTTCCCTTTTGAGAAGCAGCTTTTGGCTTGCTACTGGGCCTTAGTAGAGACTGAACGCTTAACCATGGGTCATCAAGTTACCATGAGACCTGAGTTGCCTATCATGAGCTGGGTATTGTCTGACCCACCAAACCATAAAGTTGGGCATGCACAGCAGCACTCCATAATAAAGTAGAAGTGGTATATATGAGATAGGGCTTGATCAGGTCCTGAAGGCACAAGTAAGTTACATTAGGAAGTGGCCAAATGCCCATGGTCCCTACCCCTGCCATGTTACCTTCTCTTTCCCAGCCCACAGCTTTGGCCTCTTGGGGAGTCCCTTACAATCAGTTGACTGAGGATGAGAAAACTCGGGCCTGGTTTACAGATGGTTCTGCACGATATGCAGGTACCACCTGAAAGTGAATAGTTGCAGACTGCAGCCCTTTTCTGGGACATCCTTCAAGGATAGTGGTGAGAGCAAATCCTCCCAGTGGGCAGAGTTTCGAGCAGTGCATCTAGTTGTTCATTTTGCTTGGAAGAAGAAATGGCCAGAGGTGCGTTTGTACACTGATTCATGGGCTGTTGCCAATGGTTTGGCTGGATGGTCAGGGACTTGGAAGGAACATGATCGGAAAATCGGTGGCAAGGAGGTCTGGGGAAGAGCTATGTGGATAGATCTTTCTGAGTGGGCAAAAAACATGAACATATTTGTGTCCCACGTGAATGCTCACCAGAGGGTGACTTCAGCAGAGGAAGAGTTTAATAATCAAGTGGATAAGATTACCCGCTCTGTGGCTAATGCTCAGCCTCTTTCCCCAGCCACTCCTGTCATTGCCCAATGGGCTCATGAACAAAGTGGCCATGGAGGTAGGGATGGAGGTTATGCGTGGTCTCAGCAACATGGACTTCCCCTCACCAATGCTGACTTGGCTACAGCCACTGCTGAATGCCCAATCTGCCAGCAGCAGAGACCCACACTCAGCCCCAGATATGGCACCATTCCTCTAGGTGACCAGCCTGCTACCTGGTGGCAGGTGGACTACATTGGGCCACTTCCACCATGGAAGGGGCAGTGATTTGTTTTAACTGGAATAGACACATACTCTGGCTATGGGCTTGCATTTCCAGCACACAATGCTTCTTCCAAAACTACCATCCGTGGACTTACCGAATGTCTTATCTACTGCCATGGTATTCCACACAGCATTGCTTCTGATCAAGGAACCCATTTCACAGCAAATGATGTGCGGGAATGGGCACGTGCCCACAGAATTCACTAGTCTTACCATGTTCCCCATCACCCTGAAGTAGCTGGATTAATAGAATGGTGGAATGGTCTTTTGAAGACTCGATTACAGCGCCAACTAGGTGGCAATACCTTGCAGGGCTGGGGCAATGTTCTCCAGGAGGCTGTGTATGCTCTGAATCAGCATCCTCTCTATGGTGCTGTTTCTCCCATAGCCAGGATTCATGGGTCCAGGAATCAAGGGGTGGAAATGGGAGTGGCACCACCCAATATTACCCCTTGTGACCCACTAGGAAAATTTTTGCTTCCTGTCCCTGCAACCTTAAGCTCTACTGGTCTACATGTTTTAGTCCCAAAAGGAGGAGTGCTGCCACCAGGGAACATAACAATGATTCCATTGAACTGGAAGTTAAGACTGCCCCCTGGCTACTTTGGGCTCCTCTTACCTGGGAATCAACAGGCAAAGAAGGGAATTACTGTACTGGCTGGGGTAATTGATCCTGACTATCAAGGGGAAATAGGACTACATCTACATAATGGGGGTAAAGAGGAGTTTGCCTGGAATGCAGGAGATCCTCTAGGGTGTCTCCTAGTTCTGCCATGCCCTGTGATTAAAGTCAATGGAAA
>JAQZBX010070254.1:0-15453 GCA_029593785.1 Cabassous unicinctus
GGAGTACACATGCATATTTATAGTGAATGCTGTGATGTGCAGTTCAGAATAAAAACACTTATTCTTTTATCTGCTGGAATTGTTTGCAGTGGACAGCCCATTGCTCTTGGCTGAAGAAAGCCACCTGTTCCAAAGCCATATCCCCTTTCTGGTCTGTATTTAATGTGGGGAATAAAAGTCCAGCACCCTTTCCCTAAATTGGGACAACTCTGTAGGTCTAAGCAAGCTTCATGGAGTTGACTGACGCCTTTGTTTAGCCTGCATCACAGCCCAATTTCTCCAACTGTCCAATTCTGCTTCCTTCCCTTCTCTCACAGGTGCTGATCTCAAGCACACTTTCTGTATGCTAACTTCCTGCTCCAAGTCTATTTCCTGGGGAACAAACCTGCAACAATTAGTGTCAGAAATAGTTTAAGAAAGAAGATACTAAACTAGATTCTAGAGCTGGACACTGTCAGTCACCAATCAATGAAGTTCCCATACTTGGTGTAAGTGAGCACTTAAGATTCTTGGTACAAGGTAGCAGTGCAAATGTTAAAACTTACATCCGTGTTGAACTAGGATGGTAAACTGGTGGTAGGAAGTACACTAGTGGATACAGTGTTTCAAGTATCTGATAATATGGGGGTGAAAAATCAATTGTAAGGACAATAGAATTGGGTGACTTGCAGAGGCAAATCATGTTTTGGAAAAAGATAATAAAAGGAGAGCATGATTAAGTAGCAATAAAAGGTTAACTGGGAAAGCCAGAATGTTTTCTTAGTAGCATATAAGGAGAGTCTCATCTCTTGCACTGGGAGGGCAATAAACCAAATCAAAACGAAATTGAGGACGAAGCCCAGCCTTAAGCATAAGCATAAGCATAGCAGAGCTCTAGAGAAGGTTGAATTTTCAAGCAAGAGATGTTTGCTCGGCCAACATCAGAGCTCTGATTGACAAAGATGGGACCCTGATGCATAGGATGGGGCATCGGAGTTGGTGATCCCTAAAATTATAAATCCCTAATTTCTTTTGAACCCTCTGGATGTGCAGAAGTGCCCTCACTTCCCCTTGCGGCCATGGGATAAATAACAAGGGTTAAGATACATCATGACCTGGACAAAGATGTTTTCTTTTAGAAGATGGAATATACCAAGAAGGAGCTGTACAGACCAGTCAGCATGCACTCTCAGGCACCAGGAGGGTGTGTATAGGGCCATATTCTAAGGGTGATCGTTCCAGGAGGGACAGAACACAAAATTGGATAAGGAAGAATTTATTGATAAGGAAGAACTTTCCAGAGAGTCAAGACTTAACACCCTTGCAAAGACCTAGAAAATGGTGCTAAGATACTCCTAGGATAAGTCAGAAGCTCAGAGAAAGTTATGGTCTCCACTATGTAAACTGAAAATGCCAGAATTGCTGTGGCAGATCATGGAAGATGCTCATGGAAGTGGGCATGCTGTAGTGAAAGCCTGGAAAAGCTATCAGATGCCTTTTTTCCATGACAGGGCCTAGACTGAAACAATGAGGAATGTATTGTTGAGGTGGGTACTGGTATCACTGAGAAGTCTAGTGGTAAAAAATCTCTTCTGTATAGCTGACAGTAAGAGATGCTGTCACAAAACTGGGTTTAATGGTCAGAATGAAGATGAAAGAATTCTAAAATATGAGGCTGCCAGTGGCCTTTAACCATCAAAATGGGTGCAATTATTGTAATGTGTGGCACTGTTGGAGGAGAAGCTAGGGTGATCTGACCCACAGAAAGTTATGGGATTGGTTAATGGGACATGGCATCCTTAGGGAAATGCTATATGAACATCTAACAAGGGAACTTTTCCATCTATTCAACCAAAATAAATCAGGGATGGATAATCAGGAGGCTAAAAGACCTTTCAATGCTATACTATATATATACAAGAATGATTCTCACAGTTCTTCCTCAAGGGTCACTTACTTAGATAATTGTACACTAGGGAAAATGTCATACCCAAACATTTTGAGCATTGTTAGACACAGGGTCCAAGTTGCCTAAGTTGACATTGATATAGGGGGAACTTAAATAACATCATGGCATCCCTATTAGACTGGGGTTATGTGAGTGTCCAGTAATAAATGTAATAAATGGGGACCTAGCCCCACCTGGCTTATAGTGGATCCACTGCATTCAAGGATTCACATTGTGTATTTCCAAGTCTCTGTTGTATAATTGTAATGGACATTCTTGGTAGTTGGCTCAACTCTTATCTTTGTTCTTTGGCTTATATGGTAAGAATTATTGTGGTTGGAAAACTGCCACTCCCTGCAAAATAACAAATTGAAAACACTATCATGTCTCAGGTGAACGTCAGAAATTAATGCTACCCTTAAAAACTTAAAGGATGCAGAGGTGACAGTCCATATCATATCTCCACTTTATTTTTAGTTTAGTCCTTATGAAAGCCGAATAGGTTAATAGTCCTAATTATGGCTGCTGTACTGGGTGAGATATCTTTGTTAGAAAAGATTAGATAGCCTCAGATACATACTATATGGCCATTGTTCTATCAAATACATTCTTTTCCATCCCTAGAGAAACGATTATCATAAATAGTTTGTATTCATCTGCAGTGGGGCAACAGTACACATTTACAGTCTTGTACCAAGGCTATGTTAACTCTCCTACCCTCTGCCAAAATATAGTCCCAAAACATTTTACTGATCCATTATTTCAAAGGCAGTCTAATTAGACTGGATGAAGAAAAAGTGGCAATTGTGTTGGAGGTCTTATTAAGACACATTGGTTCCACTGGATGGGAGATAAAACCTATGAAGTTTCAGGGTTCTGCTGCATCAGTAAACATTTTTAGAAGTAAAATGGTTTGGGGCATGCTACTTAATATAAAAGACTAATTATTTCATCTTCAACCGTGAATAATGAGGAACTACTTTTGTTGGGCCTTTTTGGCTTTAGAAACACATATGCCACACCTATGAATACTGTTAGAGTCCATATACCAGGTGACATAAAGGTCTGAATTGGACTGTAGAGCAAGAAATGGCTCTGCAGCCAATCCATCTTGTGGTACAAGAAGCCCTGCCACTTGGGCCATATGACCCAGTGTATCCTATTATATTTGGGGTACCTGTGGTGAAAAAAAAGATAGCATGCATATTTTATAACAAGCCCTGTTTTAGTTTCATCAGCTACTCAAGCAAATACCATGAAATGGGTTGACTTAAACAATGGGAATTTATTAGCTTACATTTTGAGGCTAAAAGAAAATATAAACCAAGTCATCATCAAGGTGATACTTTCTCCCCAAAGATTGGCATTCTGGGGCTGGCTGCTGGCAATCCTTGGCTCCTCTGTCACAGGGCAAGGCATATGGTGGCATCTCCTCATCTCTCCTTTCTCTCCCGGGTTCTGTTGGTTTCCAGCCTCTTGCTTCCCATAGCTTTCTCTCTCCATGTTTGAGTTTCATTCCACTTCTAATGGAATCCAGTAATAGGATTAAGACTCATCCTGACTGGGCTGGGCTGCACCTTAACTGGAGTACCCTCCTCATAAGATTCTACTAACAATGGGTTCACATCCACAAGAATATATTAAATTTAAGAACATGTTTTTCTAGCTTACATACAGCTTCAAACCACCATAAGCCTTATTAGGAAAATTGAAACATAGGCCCTATACTTCTAGGGTAAGGCCATGACATCTGCAGCAGAGAATTACACATCTTTAGAAAAACAATTGGCATGCTACTGTGCCTGATAGAGCTAGAGTGACTGATCATGGGTTATCAAGTGTCCATGCAGCAAGAACTACCCATTATGAGCTTGGTTGTATCAGACTTACTGAGTAATAAGGCTGATTGGGCCCAGCAGCAATCCATTCAGGATCAGGCATGAGTTGGACTAGAAGACACAAATAAGTTTCATGAGCATGTGACCCAGAACCCTATGGCATCCACACATTATTGCACCATCATTTCTTAGCTCACACCCAGACCACATGTTGGGAGTCTTATGACTAGCTAATGGAGAGAGAAAAAGACCTCGCTTGGTTCACAGACAAATTGTGACTACAGGGGTGGCCTTGAAAACAGCAGTGAGGGGAAATTCTCTTAATGGGCAAAACTTCAGGTGGTACACCTGGGGATCAATTATATGAAAAGAAAAGTGTCCCAGATATTGGCAGTGCCAATAGCATGCCCAATTGGTTAAGGCCTGGAAAGAGAAAGATTGGAAGATTGGTAACAAGGAAGTCTGGAGGAGAGAAATAGGTATAGATTCATGGAGTGGACATGGAGTGTTAAGACCTTTGTATCTCATGTTAATACTCACCAAAAAAACATCTATCATAAAAGAGGCATTGGCTAAGTCCATTCATGGGCACATAAGTGGATTAACCATGGTGGCAGGGATGAAGGCTTTCAGTGGGCCCCAAAGCATGGGCTCCCACTCAGCTACCCTGATCTAGCTACTGCCATTCCCAAATGTCCAATGGCAAGGGAGACCAGTGTTGAACCCTTGGCATGGCACCATTCCTTTTTCTAATAATATATTTTATGTAACCCCATATATCAAAAATACTCTCATTTCAATACATAATCAGTAGAAAAAATTAATGAGATATTTTACACCTTTTTTTTTCATACTAAATCTTTGAAATCTGGTGTTTATTTTACGCTTACAGTTCATCTTAATTCAGATAAGCCACATTTCAAGTACTCAGTAACCTCACATGGCTAGTGGCTGCATGTTGGATAGAGCATACACATTTGTGTGTGATTATATATATATATATGTATATATATCCTCTCTAGAACAAGATGAAACAAATATTTAAAGTAAAGTAATAATAGCTAACATTCTGTGGGCAGGTAATAGTTTGCCAGACATTCTAATATATCTAATTGTATTTGGCTTGCAAATCAGCAGCATTGTTTTTGTGATATATCAAAGCAATTACTAAAATAAAGGTGACACATATGTATAGGGGGGAGAAAATAAAAGTTTATTTAGAGCTAAAATTGGCAGTAAGTATTTCTACATTCAAATGTGAGATTCATAATACATATTGAAAGAAGAATAAAAACTTTTACACCACCCCTCCCCCTTACAGAGTCCTAAAGATGAAATTCCCAGTGGATGACTCTATTTAGTAGGGCACAGAGAAAAGTTCTGAATCATGCACTCACATCTAGAGCTAAATCTGGAGGCTCCAGTTAGAGAAGGATGGCTTTTGCTACATCAGAGTGTATGTTTGTAGTTGGTTTGCTTTGTTAAGGAGGTATGTGGGAAAATCATTACTGCTCCGTAATAGGAGTAGGGCCTATCAACATGGCAAGAGGGTAAAATTCATTTTAGCAACAACAGTCAAGGGTATTCTCTGAACCAGAACTCTTAGCCTTCTATTCTTTGGCCTTAATAAATTAAAAAACAAAACAAAACAAAACAAAACAATAAAACACTTTTCTTGCCACTATGACATGAAACAGCCAATCAATATTTATTTCATTTTTCTTTTCATCTTCAACTCACATTAGAATGTCTCTGCATTCCACATGCCTTTCTGCCTTTATTCTTATGCATTTTGGGGGACTTATTTTTTGTTTTTAATGACTCAAGACAACCATCTTATTATACTCACAGATTCTGTGGCTCAGGAATTCAGATATGACACAGCATGGCTAGGCTCTGTTCCCTAAGGTCCGTGGCCTCAGCTGGGAGCTGGAATCATCTGGAGGCTCATTCCTTCCCATCTGGTTTTCGGCTAGTATGCTTGGAAGGCTGGACTCGGTTGGGACTGAATATCAGAGCACCTGCAGACACCATTCTTGAGAAGAACCAGCCAGTCAAATATTGACATATTTGACTACTTTATCCCTTCCACCTTGGAAAAGGGTCGTGATTCATTGTAACTGCAGTAAGGCATATTCCAAACATAAATTTCCCTTTCCGGTTTTCAGAGCCTCAGCCAACATCACTTTCTGAGGGTTTGATTCACTGATGTGGAATCCTTCACATCAGATTTCTGATGGCTTCTGAACTGGGCCCTCAAAATGGGACACTGAGAAAAACTTCAATGTGGTCACTCCGATGATGCAAAGATTTATTTTTAAGATCTTGTTGTGATATTTGCTATTATTTCTTTACCCTAGTTTTGTAGCTTCAGTTTGTGAAATGAATTATGTACTCATTTCTCTAAAATATGGAACCTGTAATTTGTGTGTGCAGTCATCAGATGTCATAGTTCCCTGGAGTCACATTCAAAGTAGGACAGGAGTAGTCCATTAAAAAATATATGAAATCCTTTATGAAAACAATTATGCTGAAATAAATATTACATATCATTAAAGGTATAAACTTTTAGAATTTTAAGAGTTTTGGAAATAATTCTTGTGATGGTCTTTCTCTTATTGCTGGAGGATCCCAACCTTGTACTAAATATCAGAGCATCCCATCTCCTTCCTGGGGTTAATGTTTAATTTGCATAAAAATCTTTCTAGCCGAGAAAATGTATTTTTCTTCTCTGGATCATGTTTCTGTTGAAGGGACTTAGATGTAAAATCTCAGCCTAGTTTAGATTTTATGTTTCCACATACCTTTAAACCTAACATACATTCTTAAAACACAGACATGTTAAGTGGTTTTTCAATCTAAGATTTTTTTTTTGGTAACAGAACTTGAACCTGGGACCTCGTATTTGTATGCGGGAGGCCGGCACTCAACCACCGAGCCCCATCGGCTCCCCTGAGTTAGCTTCCTTGTCTGTTTGCTCCTTTTGCTCGTTGTCTGCTCATTGTCTGCTTGTTGTTTGTTTTCTTTAGGAGGCACCAGAACTGGACCCATGGCCTCGCGTGTGGGAGACAGGCTCTCAACTGCTTAAGCCACATCTGCTCCCTCAACCTAAGATTTTTAACTGATTTTGTTGCCAATGGGATTTTAAGTTTGGCTTATTCAATGATAATTTTTTTGTTTATTTATTTATTTTTATGGATTAACATTGCTAGGATAGTATTGTCCTTCAAGAGGGATGGACTCTTAAAATTACATTTATTTATGACAAGAAACCAGAGTCAGTTTCAAATTTTGATTGATTTGAATAAATACTAGAATTAATTGACTCAAACCTTTTAGTAAATATTATCAGAGGTGTTCTGGTAATAACTTTTATTTTGCCATATTGGGTCTCATATTTTCTCTATTGTTTTTCATTTTCATTTTCCCAGTTGCTTCTTCCTCCTTCCGCCTATTACTTCTGCTCTGCCCTGGCCCTTCTCCCAACCCCCTAAACACACTCTACTACCAGTTCTTTGCAGTGGCCCTTCTTTTCATGCCCACCACTCTTATAACACACCTCTACCCAAAATGACAGTCTCAAAGCCCTCTCCTTTTGCATTATTCTGCAGAGAGCTGTGTTCTCCTTTTTCTTGACTGATGTCCAGTAACAAAATGGCATTAAAATCATGTAGGCTTTTCAATCCTTAATTTTTTTAAATTAAATTAAAAATAAATAGTATATTGCTAAAGGATGTCTGCTTTTCATTTAAATGAGTTAAGAGAAAAAGGCAAAAAAAAGTAACTGAAAACAGCTCTCTACCTAAGCAATGAGTCTTTATCTTGTTCTATAAATATCTGGGACTTGAATCAAATGGGATGAGCCACTCTTTCTGGATGCTAATGATTCTCAGAGCAGAATCTTATCGACTGATTGTTTGGAAGACAAGGTTCTCATATCCTCCAAAAGTAGTTTAAATGTATGTGTGGGGGAGTCCGGGTGTGTATTATTACATTAGACAGCGGATGGCACTGTTTTAATGATGGTACAAAGAGACCACAACATGTCCTCTGAAGGGGAATTTATTACCACTCTTCAAGTTAATGTCTTTACAATCTTAGCATATTTATTATTGCCAATGAGGTAATGTTTAAATAAATCAATTGTACCACTTTATTATGCAATTGTAATAGAGTCCAGGTCTTCAGATGTCCCTTGAGCTTAAGTTTAGCTCTTAGAGTTGGCTTAAAGCAATTTCACTGCCCTTCATCCTTTTTCGGATTGATGGGGATGAATAAATGAGATGCTTTTTGGCAGACAGGGCTATCATGGCAGCTGCATGTTGTGTGATGATGCCGCTGTGCCATTGCTGGCTGGTAGTCCTCTTTTTCCTCAATTTACCAACTTCCTTGATCTATGCTCAGGCAAAAGTGTCCAAGTGGCACAGACCTTCCTAGGGCCAAGAGCAGACCAGGGAAGCAATTGAGGGGTTCCCTCTTCTTGCTTTCTCTGGCAGTTGAGATTCACATGCATTTTTCTGTCAATGAAAGTGGACCTCATTTTACTGAAAGTTTTCATACAGGCTAGAAGATTTTCTCTAGTGCTGACTTGGAAAAGGTAATGGTCAAAGAGATTAGGTGTATTAGTCCTTTATTCACGGCACAGATTGATTGACTTAGGATCCAGTGGTACACGTAAAAAGAAAAGCCATGAATTCTGCATTTATCAGTATGCAAGCACTCTTCCATAAAGATTAATATCCCTCCCAGAGACCATTAACAAGACAGTCCTGGGGACTTGCACCTACAGAACAATCTATGGGATGAATCATAACCCTGAGCTTAGGTATATTCCCAATTTAATATAACCAATTAGAAATCACGGAATATAAGAATTAAACGAGCAGATGAATCCTTCCCTCCATTCTTTACCCTTGGACACTGCTGAGACTCTCTAGAGGTTAGAAAGATATTTTAGTAGCAAAACACCTCAATTCCAAATACCTTCACCAAGGAAATAGGCCCATCCCTCCTACTTGTATGATGGTTAGGAACCTTTTACCATTTCCCCAACAATCCTCTCTCCTAAAAGAAATGTCACTCTGGATGTGGCCTCAGGATCAGTCTTGTGTAAAGGAACTGGATCAGTCTTGTGTAAAGGAACTACTTTTCTTCAATCTCTAGTGGACAGCTCCTGAGATGCGTTTCATACTGACAAAGAGTAAGGTTGTTGTGATCTTTCCTAACGACCCAACTTGTTATTACTATATCCCATAGGGGCCAGCTTTATGAAAATACAGGTGTTGGGAACTGAACTGGTTTTCATTAAAATCTGATAACCTTCATTTATTCACGCTCACATGTTTCTGTCTTGAGTCCTAAGTGTAGATTGGGATTTCTGTAGAATTCTTCGCGTTGTAGAAGAAAACCTCCAACATGTTATGCAAGGTCTCAGTCCTGATTGTGCCTTTTTCTTAAGCATTGTGAAGCTCCTGAAAGGAAGCAGATGCAATTGGGCAGTCAGGGTGTGAATGTATCAAAAGGAGCTGTGAGTGTTCTGTCCATTGTGCTAGGGCCTAGAAATAATCCTCTGCTGCTTGGGCTCTGTGGAAAGAAAGAGGAGGAGATTAAGAAGGAGGATGCTGGAGGACATGGATGCTCCGGAACGGTTTGTACTTCTTTAAAAGTAGGGTTAGAAGTGGGTTTAAGGCCTCTGTGAAGATCAAAGGACTGTTCCCCCAGGTTTCCTCTACATCTTTCTCACTAGCAATTTCCCCTTTACTCACAGCCTCGGGAAGACATAACACAGACTAGGAGACAGCAATGAATGTTCAAATTCTGCAATGACTGTGCTTCCAACTCTCTAAGGAAGAAATGTAAATCAGGGTTGCTGAAGAACCTCTGCAAAAGGAAAGAGAAGTCTCTGTGGATTCTGACCTTTCCACTTTCAATATGTGTCCCAGTTCCCAGGGAAAGAGGCCTTTATTTACGGATTCCATCCACATCTTTGTCATGCATCATCTTCTCCTAACATAATCAGGTATTATTTGGGTTGCCTCCTCCTCCCCTGCCATCGCAAGGGCAGCACTCCCAGAACAAGTTAACAGTTATCACTCCTGCCCACACAGTGCAAGCACCAAGCATGAAAACAGGATTTTTTTTTTTTTTTTTTTTTTTGGTGCCTGCTTTATATCTCCACTCTCTCTCGAACAGGAAGAAGAGTAATGAGTTACAAGGGAATTTGCGTTTATCAGTCTCTGGAAACCGTTGTCTGCAAGGCTGCTGCTCCTGCCCTGCCAGACTCTTCATCAGCTGAGCAGGAAGCTGCCCAGGGAGAGGAGTCTGCCTGCAGTGGCCTGGAGTGGGGTGGGCAGGTTTGGGCGCATGAAGAGAACAGCCCATTTAAATCCTGGAGATATGAGTAGACATTTCTTAGTTGGCAGTAAGCAGTGGGGAGGATCTTCTTGTCGTCATGTATGACTGTCTTTCTCCCATGCAGTGTCAGTTACAGTGGCTTTCTTAGATATGAACAAAGGGTCAACCAAGAATGAGAAAGAAGCAGCAGTCCACACACAGCTAAAAAGAGCATCTTAGGAATCTGACTATCCTTTTGGCTATGGTCTTTTCTAGGAGTTTGGTAACCAGACTAGTCCTTGCATGGCCTTCCATTAGTTCTCAGTACCACTGATAACCACTCCCCTCCCTTCCACCCCCTTCAGCGAACTCTGAACAGGAAGCCACCCTACGGTTGCCTGTGAAGCTGCTCATTCTCCCCTGTACCTTGTGCTACTCTTGAAGGCACCCTACTTCTGCAGAAGGACGTTAAACCTTGTACATTTGCTGGGCAGATATGGTAATCTAGCAACGTAGGGTCGGAGAACTGTGCTTTTCAGCAGGCTCTGGAGTATTTTTAAAGTCAGCTTAATAGCCCGTTTAAAATGGGCTCAGTCTAGCATCTCCCTGGGTTGTGCAAAAAGATCCGCACATGACTTCATCATAATTTTTCTTTCACCTAGTCACAGGAACTTTTGTCTCAATGCTTTTCTTTCTCTTTCCAAGATACTTCCTAACCTTCACTCCTATTTAAAGTCCAGGAGTTCTCTAATTTTTGAGCATATAAGAATCACATTGTGTTTGGTAAAAAATCTAGATTCCCAGGACCTACTTTCTATGGAGCAAGTTGCTACAAGAGTGAGTTGTGGGAACACAGGTTCAGGGCGCAACTGAAACTTTAGCAAATGATCTCTTTATTATTTACATAGTAGGAAGAGTCCAGAAAGGGCAAATAGTCTCTTTGTCACACAGCACAAAGAGTTTAAAAGAGCAGGGCAAGATGACCCTTACCACCGGGCTCCCCAGGTGGTCAAAACTGCTCCAGGTTGGGGTCAGTAGATGCAGCTTTGCCTGCCACACTTTGTGCTGGAGAAGAGAGATCAATCTATATTGGTTGAGTGTGATTTTCAGTCTACCTGGAGCGGGGTAGTGGAGCTGCCACTGAGAATTCCTGTTCTGATAAGCATGTGGTGCTGCTTAGTCCCTGCTGGTGGGTTTAAGGTCTGGCCCCAGGCTTTTCATTAGACCTAACAGCTCCCCAAGGTTGTGGAACAGCACACAATAGCAAAGGAGGTGGGGGTGCAGGTGACTTCCCTAGAGAAGGAGGTAGGAGAGATGAGGTCTGGTCAGTGGCTGCTTTAACAGGTGTCTGTGACTTCCCTAAACCCTCAGGAAATCTGAAGTAAGCACAGGAATTAGCATTTTTAACAAGAACTCTGAGAATTTTGATTCAGGGGGTCAAACCATACTCCGAGAACGTTGTTTTAGACTTTGTTTCTCAAATTTGATGGGTTTTCAGGGATTGTATAATATCTGAATCCATTTTCAGCTTCATTGCTTTTATGTACTCCTTTTTTACTAATTCAGGATTTAAAAAACAAAACAAAAACAAGTGCAGAATGCCAGAAAATCTTGCCACTGGTTTATCACTGTACTTGAGTGAACTTTTAAAATGTGAAAATATGTATCCAAATACTGCTTCAGAGAGTCAAATTCAAACTAGAACTTTCATTTCAACGAAGATTGAATTTAGGCAAAACTTTAAAGCAAAGAAAATTTTATCACGTTTACCCCTCTGATATTAAAATTCTATGAAATAAAATATATTTGGTAACAGTTAAGATGTAAATGGAATTCTTAGGAACTAAGTCACTTTCTTTTCCATCCTTTGAGATTTTGTTTCTGTTCTCTGTCTCTCTTAGTTCAGTAAGAGAGGAAATGTTTGTTCCTACTGGATCCGTTTTTTAGCATACAAGACGTAAATGAATCTCATGGTGGTGTTTATTTTCAGAGATATTTTGAATATCAAATTATTGGTTGCTCCAAAATACGAAAGGAACAAATTTTGCCTTTTAAAAATATTATTCTGTTTGAGAAAATGGAAGATTCCTGGAAAATTAGATATCAGTTAAACTTAGCATCACATGTAAATGAAATTTTGCCAATCAAGTGGCTTTTTATAAACTCTGAGGGTTTTGGGTATCACGAGGAAACGTGCAACCAGTTTACTGGTAAAGTGAGCACCAATATGGCAATATGAATAGCCAGCCCTAATCTAGCCTATGCATAAATGTGGTTATCTGTAAATTGTGGTCTATTAAAGTCAGGTGCATGTGCCCTGTAGGAATAACCATGGCCATAAACAAACAGAAATGAGCATGGCTTGTCTGGAGAATGAGAATGAGATGGATTTTACTGGAGTGGAAAGGGAAAGAGGAAGGAAAATGACATGTTGAGTGTCGAGCTCTGAGATAAGCCTTCATCTGCTCTCTTATTTAAGCCTCAAAATCCTACCAGGCAAATATTATTCTTTCCCTCACTTTATGGATACACAGAAAATTGAGTTTAATTAACTTGCCTAAAGTTACAGAACTTAAGTGACTTGCCTAACATCACAGAGAGATAGGTAGCAGAGCTGGGATTTGAGTCCACGCCTGATTCAAACCCCACAGTCTTTCCATTACCCGTGGCTGCCTTCCTCATGATGTTGGTTAAGTTATAGGACCCAGAACGTGTAGACTGAGGGCTCTCATCCTGTCATAGATTCACAGATTCAGTGTTCCCTAATTTAGCTCATGTATCAATCCCCTTTCAACAACATTGATCAGCAAATCTTGTCAGTTCTGGAAATCAGTTACTTCTGTCCACAAGGTCACATAGGGAACCAGATCATCTGGACACGAAATTGGAAGTCACGTGGAGTGATCGTATAATTCCTTCCTTAACTCTGCCTTCAATCATCTGTCTGACAAAACTATTGATGTATAATTGTATACTGCATATGGTCTATGTGTTTATTTTTATCAGCTTTTTAAAGGTATAATTGGTATATGATAATTTCACAAATTTAAATTGTACAATACATACACAAATACCTGTGAAGTCATCATCATAATTACGATAAAAAACATTACCTTAACAGTACCCCCTCCTGCCTCTAGTCACCTTCCCATTGCTAGGCAACCACATGTCTGCTTTCTGTTAGTGTGGATTATTTGCATTTTCTATAATTTTATAAAAGGGAATAATAAAGTATGTGTGCCTTTTTGTCTGTTTTTTTTTTTTTTAACCTCAGGGTAACATTTTTGAGATTCATTCATACTGTAATTTGTATTAATAGTTCATTCTTTATTGCTAAATTGTATTCCATTGTTATTATATACCACAATTTGTTTGTCTGTAAATCTGTTGTAGGTTGTTCCTAGTTTTTAACTATTACGAATAAAGCTGCTATGAACATCTGTGGCTAAGTCCTTATATGAACATATTATTTCATTTCCCTACCACCACATATCTAGGAGTTGAATACCTAAGTCATGGTAGATACATTTAATTTTTCAAGAGACTTTCAAAGTTTTCAAAAATGGTACTACCATTTTATATTCTCTTTGACAATACATGAGAATTCCAGTTGCTCTACATCCTCTCCAAATCTTGATATTGTTAAACTTTTTAAATTTTAGACATTTTAATAGGTATGTAGTTGTGTCTCATCATGGTTTAAATTTACACTTCCCTAATAACTAATGAGGTTGAGCATTTTTTTTCATGTACTTATTAGCCATATAAATATCTTTCTTTAGTGGTGTGTCTGTTCAAAACTTTTGCTCCCCTTTAAAAATTGTGTTATTTTAAAATTATTTAATTTGTTGATTATTCCTCATATATTCTGTATACAACACCCTTATCAGATTTGTGGATTGAAAATATTTTCTCAAATATGTGGCTTGTCTTTTTATTCCCTTAACTGTGTCTTTGAAAAAGCCAATGTTACCAATTTTGGTGAAGTTCAATTAATCATTTTTTTTCTCTTCTGGATCATACTTTTGGTATATTATCTAAGAAATTGTTTTTTGCTCAAAGTCACAAAAATTTTCTTCTATCTTCTATAGGTTTTACAGATTTAGATTTTATGTTTAAATGTATCATCTATTTTGACTTAATTTTTTGTATATGGTATGAAGTATCGATCCAAGGTCTTTTGTTTGTTTGTTTGCCTCTGGATATCCAGTTGTGCCAGTACTATTTGTTGAAAATGATGTGCTATTTCTTTCTATGGAGTTGCCTTTGCATATTTATCAAAAATTAATTGACTATGAATGTGAGGGTCTACTTCTGGACTTTCTATCCATGTATTTTCCCATTTTGTCCCAAAACCACAAAGTCTTCATTGCTGTAGCTTTACAATAAGATTTGAAATCAGTTAGTATTTTTTTCTTCTTTTTCCAAGTTGTTTTAACTATTTTATGTCCTTTGATTTTCCATATGTTTTACAATCAGCTTGTCAATTTCTACAAAAATCCTGTTATGATTTTGATTGGAATTTTATGATCTGTAAATTTTTAAAGAAAAATTGACATCTTAAAAATATTGAGTTTTGTAATCCATAAACATTGCTGTTTATTTAATTTCCCTCAGTAATATTTTAAAATTTTCATTGTAAATGACTTGTATATTTTTTGTTAAATATATGCCTGAGAATTCCTTATTTTTGAAGTTATTACAAACAGTAGTGTTTTTTAATTTAAATTTCAAACTTTTCATTGTTAATGCATAGAAATACAGCTGAGTTTTGTGTATTGTGGACCTTGCTAAACTCATTGATTTATTCTAGTAGTTATTTTACAAATCCATAGGATTTTATACATAGATGGTCAGGTTTCTTTTGAACAAAAACAATTTTATTTCTTCCTTTACAATCTGAGTGCTTTTTTTTTTTTCCTTGCCTCGTTGAACTGGCTAGATCCTCCAGTACAATGTCGAATAGAAATAGTGACAGTAGACATCCTTGCCTTTTTCCTGATCTTAAGGGGAGGCTATTCCATCTTTCATCATTAAATATTATGTTAGATGTAAGATTTTTTATTGATACCCTTTATCAGGTTGAAGAAGTTCCTTTCAATTGCTAGATTGCTGAGATTTTTAAAAAAAATAAGTAATGGATGTTAGAGTTTGTCAAATGCTTTTCCTGCACCTATTGGGGTGATCAAATGTTTGTTTGTTATTTAGTGTATTAGTCAGCCAAAGGGCTGCTAATATGAAATACCAAAAATGGGTTGGTCTTTATAAAGGGTGTTTATTTGGGGTAGAAGTCCACAGTTACCAGGCCATAAAGCATAAGTTTCTTCCCTCACCAAAGTCCATTGTCACATGTTG
>JAQZBX010070255.1:0-15445 GCA_029593785.1 Cabassous unicinctus
TCAGTCTTGCATTTTTATAGACCTGAAACTAAATATTTGATTTCATAGGTCACTTTTTCCCCATTTTTAACCCTTCAATTTTCCTGAAACCCGGTTAAATTTCTTTCCCAATACAACCCTTCTTATTGGAAAGGCTCTAGATTTTAAATTATTTTGTCCCTTGTCTCCATTTCCTAGGGCTACTGTAACAAAGAGCCATAAACTGTTTGGCTGGAAACAACAGAAACTTATTGTCTCGTGGGTCTGGAGGCTTGAGGTCCAAAAATCCTTGCCTCTTTCTTGCATCTGCTAGTTTGCAGCATCCTTGGACTTCCATCTCTGCCTCAGTGCCCACATGACATTTTCCCCTGTGTCTGTCTGTCTGTGTCCCAATCTCCCCTTCTTACAAGGGTACTATAAGACCCACCCTAACCCAGTTTGGCCTCATCTTATCTAATAACATCTTCAAAGACCCTAATAAGATCACATTTATAGGACTGGGGCTTAGGATTTGAAGCTATGTCTTTGGGGCACACAATTGAACCCCTAACATCCTTTACCATTTAGAGTATAAATACATTTATATACATAATTTTCACCCTCCCAATCATTTAACTTTCAATCTAAGGACAAATACTTTAAACATCTATATTTCATTGATTAAATATAAATCCTATCCATGTTGGCAATTGTTTCTCTCTAAAATACCAAGAATCTCAAACTCATGACTTTTATACACAGTGTGATTCCTTTTTCCTATTCAGCCTTGTCTCTTTTTCAAAGATTAAATCAGGTCTTTGTTTTCACTAGACTGTGCCTGCTACACTTTTTAACCTCCTGTGTTTTGTGCCATTCAAATCTGTGTTTCTAATTTCAGTGGCTCTTTCCCCTTTTCTGTGGCATTATTTTATCCTGCAAGGGCTTCTTTTGAAGTCTCTTCACTTTTTCCCATTTGAGTCTTTCTGTTCTTTCTGTTCACTTCTCTCAGGCTCTGTGCTTCTCTGTGCTGTAGTCCTCCCTCCTTCTGGGACTTGTATTTCCTCTAAAATAGGTCTGTTCATCTCCTTTCCTTTTGACTTGGCCTGCATTAATTTCCCAGATTGCCCCTTTTCGCCTACTCTTTCCTTTCCTTCACTATGACCTTCAAGCAAATCGACTTCTGGAATCAGTTCTCTGGCTTATTTTTTTAACCCACTGGTTCTCACTTACCCTGGGCAGGTTTGCTTTTTCCTTCTCCTCTTATCAAAATGGCAAATTCATCTTCATTCTCTCCTCTCCTCTTCCAGAAGTTTCCTCTCTCAAGTTCCCTCTCTTAGAAGCTCTAGGAAATATGTCTGTATCCATTGAATGTGTCTGCCTAAATATGTCTTCACAGTTCATCTGGACCCTGGAGACAAGTGTAGCTGTGTCTGTTTCCCTCATTTTATTCTACACTCTTAACAGTTTGTAACCTTTGATTTTATAAAATAGGAGATAGCTGTGCAATCAGCAGCCTTTGCAGTAAGATGCTTCCTTCTCTGCATTCAGTTGTTCCTCTGGGCAGCACTGACCACTCTTGCAGCTTCCACTCTCCCAAGTCTGTGGCTGCCCCTGTGTCAGTCATGGCTCCTTTTTCCTTCTTACTGTGTTAATTGAGAAGTCCCCAGCATGTTGTTGTTAACCCCATTCTCTCTGATTTAATTTAATCTTAACCAAAATTCCCCAGGACAAACCCTAGTCTGTTTTCTTTATTTATTGAAACTCTTGATCCATCACATTAGTTTCTCAACAAAGTCACAACACTGTTTATACTAGCCATTTTTCTCCAGAATAGATGGGACCATTTCACTCTTGGCCTGCTGGGTGGGATTTCTGCCAGGTTCTACCATAAGTAACAGCTCTTTTCCAACTCATACTTTCTCCAGTGTAAATCCACTATGACCCATATTAAACCCCTCATTTCCTGGGATTTTAATCAATTTTCACTCATATTTACCTCAATTAAATTACTGCTCAGGGTCCTCACCACATGTGCCTATCTTTATATGAAGGATTCTCATGACAGAACTTCCCCTCCTTTCCCGCCCCCCTTGCTTCTTTCTGACTTCTCCCTCTAGGAAGATGATGAACAAAGCAGATACTGTTGCCAGTGGCTCTATTGTTTCCTGACCCATTCTTTTACTTATATTCTCCACTTTTCCTACTAATTTTTTTTTGTCTTATTCCTTTGTTAATGTTCTCATCCACTGCTGACCTGACAACAGATACCATGCACTGCCCAAAGTCAGAGGAAAATATATACTGAGTTCAACATGTCCAAAATGACCACAACACTGGCCTTCAGGAGAAGGCACTTTTCCTCCTTCTCCAGGCTCTGAGCACAACTTGTACCCATACTATTCTCACAGCAGTCCCCCTCTCTGCCTCTTTTCCTGGGTCCCAGCCTCAGGCCTAAAGCCTGGCACGTGCTCCATGGTTCTGGGGAGAGTTAACGGGAGTATACCATTGGTACTCATATTGCCCTGGTGAGTCTCTTTCTAGAAACACCCAAATTACTGATTTTCTCCCATATTTTCTAATTCCAATTTAAGTGAGAGACATGACAATTTTAACTTGACTCCATGTCTTCCTAGAGAAAGTGCAGTGGCAAATTAGAATTTGCCTTATGTTGAAAAATAGTAATTTTGGCTACTGACTATTTCTCTGCCGTGACTCATAATTTTCTGAAATGTTATTGACATCTTCTCACCTGACTCAATCAAAATAGCAGAAACTGCTTATAAATTTTCCTTTGTATACATAATGCCATGGTAGTCATGATAGGGAGACAGCTGTGGTGTGGTGTTAGCATCCAACTGTGAATTGGGAGACCCTGAGATCTGGTCCTTAGTCTTTAACTTCATTAGGCTGCCTATGAGGAGTCATCTCAGAAATAGCTATAGGTTCATAACACCTTCAGGATACTATTGAAGGCCTAGGGTGGTGCCAAAATTTCAAAAGATGCTTCCACTGCTCAAAGGTGTAAATAATGTGTTGCTTCTGAAAACACACTGGATAGGTGAGGGAATTCTGACTTCCCATACAACATTACAGATCTTGATGTCAATTCCTAGGAAAGCATCCAGGCTCCTTCTCTAGCTTCCCTGCTGGAACTAACCTTCTCCTCTCAAGATACAGCTTTATTTGAATGCCTGGAAGATTTTGTGTCTATGTATAAAAATTCCCCCACCCTCAGTCACTGTCTTACTATTATTGACTGTGGCCACTCTTCCTGGGAAAACTTTTCTGCGGAAATCTCTCATGACCAGAGCCTAATCTGTTACCAACATTTTACCCTTCTGGCACCCGTTTGTTACTGTTTCCAACTTGCCAGCCCTCAAATATTTCAGAGTATCTGAATTTCTCCAAGCCTTTACTAAACAAATGAAATAACTCAAGTCCTCTCCCTTTGTCCTTCCCAGTGTTTCTGAGGCTGTCTACTGAATGCCTCCATCTGGTTTCTTCTTGCGCTAAATGTTTGCCAACAGACCAGCCTGCCACAACTTCTCCATGCCTGAGCAATGCTCTTGCTGGCTGTTACAGCTTTCTCCTGCCCATTATGCCCCCAAAGTGAAAATAATTCCTTCTTCTTCACACCCCAAAGCACAACTAACACAACAGCGCTAATGTATATAATGTGGTTTACCAGCTGAAGTTTTGAAGAAAATAAAATACAGGAAAATCCTAAACAGGAATATCAGATTTCTCTCTGTTCCTAAAGATTCTGGCTCTTCCTTATCATCAGGGGAAACCTTTACTTAACCTTAAGCACAGACCTCTCCTCATATCTGACTCTAAAGCAAAGGTTCTTAACTGGCGATACAAGGAGTCCATGAATTTGAATGGAAATAAAAAGTTCCTAATTATGTTCTAATTATTTTTATCAGTCCCTAACTAAAATATAGCTTTTTTCCAGTATGTCTGAGGCAGTAAGTCATCACAGTTTTAGCAGTACCTGTGAACAGGAATCACAGATATTTTCATATCACAGTGAAAGTTATAGATATCTTGAAATATAGTTTACTCTCACCATTAATTCAAAATTATACCAGTCATTAGCCTTGTCCTAGTTCACAGATTTTTCTGACTGTAGGCAGACATTTAAGCAAACAGAGTTGGTCAACCTTGGGTAATTCTATGCTCAGTAGTCATTCAGCCACAGACTTCATGTGGTGTAACTCAAAAGGCTTTGAGAATCTCATATTTTGTGAGATCAGGCTTTCTTCTCCTTATAAAATGAGTTATGACAACTTTCATTTCATTTGTAATAATATTCCTTTCCAAAACAACTTTTATAATCATCAAAGAAATCCAACTTGACAGGCATGTTGCCTTGTCAAAGACAACCTCACCGTTGAATGTTATTTTTCTATTTAAGCAAAAATAGGCTTTGTTCTGATATATCTTAAAACTTAGAATTTTGAGGAGTGGATGTGGCTCAAGCACTTGAGCGCCTGCTTCCCACATGGGAAGACCTGGGTTTGGTCTCTGGTGCCTCCTGAAAACAAACAACAAGCAAGCAAACAAAAGCAGACAACAAGCAAATAAACGAAAAACCAACTCAGGGGAGCTGATGTGGCTCAGTGGTGGAACACCAGCTTCCCACATGCAAGTTGTTGGTTCAATCCATGACCCCAATACCTCAAAAAATAAATTAGAATTTTACCTAAACTTGACTATGTTTTAAATGTATTGTGTTTCATTATGAATCACTAATAAAAGCAGAACAATATATTTTATTTTTGATATATTTATAACTCTATTTCCAAGAAAAGTGGTTTTCTTTGTAATCCAGTGTAATTTATTTTATATGTTTAAATACAAGATTCTGAGAAAAGGATCATATTCCTCACCAGATTGCCCTATGGGTTCATTTTTGTCTTGTTAGACAAAAATGTCTAGAATCTCTGCTTTACAGGGATTCTATAGTGTATACATTTTCCTTACCATCTCTCTTCTCTATATTCTAGCACCTAAATACCCTATCTCTTCAAAAGTTATCTTTGCCCCCTCCTGAACCAGTTATTTGGCTCTGCAAAGCACATTAGCTCTTTTTTTTTTCCGTTACATACTCCTCTCTCTCTCTCTGGAACCTTCCTATGCTAACTAACAGTAATGCTAATTTCAGCTGTGTAGAGTTCCTGTGTAGTAAGTGCTTTACCTATATGAGCTCACCAAGTTATCACAACAGCCTTCATGACTAGAAATCTGAAGATCAGAGCAGTTAAATGACTTTAAAACCCTGCAAGTGTTGGAGGAGGATCTGAATCCAGGGCTGTAGGGTTTGTGATTTAACTACTGCATTGTATGCTTCAAGGTCATTAAAATATTTTCTAAATAATGCATACATACTTGTCTTCCTTCTACTTTGTCCCTGGAATGCATAAACATCTGCAGAAAAGGAATAAAGAAAATGTTCATTCTCTCACTCTTTCCCTTCCTCTTCTTCCATTGCTCCTTCCTTCCTTCTTTTCTGCCTTCCTTCCTGTCTTTTTGTCTTTCATCCCTCCAAATTGGGATTTGATTTTGGAGAGAAGTCTCTTGTATTCTGAGACTATTTTCTCATCTCTAAGTGAAGAAGGCCAAACTGAATCATCTTCATCACCTCCTCCAGTATCACCATTTCTATTTAAATTCAATATAAGATATGACTCCTGCCTTCAACGACCTCATAACCTGATTGAGGAGTGATTATTCTTTATATTGACTTCTAGGTCATGGAATTTTCTGTAAGACTCTTTTTTCTTCCTTGAAAAGGTGATGTACTTACAGTCCCTTCATCTCCATGTGTCTTTGGTATAGTTGAATTTATTACCTTGAATGAGTCCATCGGCTAAATCAATAATTGCCCATTTCCCACAGCTGATTAATTTTCTAGAAAAAGAATCCCTTCATGATCACAGTTCTTTAACAATGTAAGAGGATCTTAACATGTATCATAAGTACTGGTATAAAAATCCTTCTTTTTAGAGGCCACTCCTATGCAAACAGTAGCAAATGATATTTCTTTCAAACTACAGCTTCTTCAGTTCACTTGTGCATGGCATGTTTTCTAGACCCCTTTACAATCTGAATGAAATTGATAAATTAGAGTTCATCTATAGGCATCAAGCAGCACATTTTTATAGAGACACTAAACAGAATATTTCTGCTATAGTAATATTGGTAGAAAGGTCATTGAGAATATTACTATGATTTAGACTCTATAATTCTAGTTACAGTGTTTAACAGCTATGTCACATCCTGGCTTCTTAAGTGCATGGTCAACCAAATAACCCAGATTTTTCTCATAACTGTAGTCAAGGCAAATTTGTTGCTTTCTAGAAATTGTACAATCTATTATTTTTATCTAAAGATAGAGAGGTACCTGCCCCAATCCTTTTCTTAGCAGGAAAGGTGTTTCTGTTGCTAATGGCATATTTCATAAAGCTTAGAGCATGAAAGAATCTTAAATATTCAGTTGTTTCAACCGTTTGAACTTACAGCTAAGGAAATCAATATCCAGGGAAGGTATGAGACTTGATCAAGGTCATACAGATAAGGGAAGCAGAGCCAATACCACACTCATGATTCCAGACTCTTACCATGCCTTCTGCCACCTCTGCATACCACAGCCAGTGTCATGACCCTCTTTTCTATAGCCATGGTGCTCCAAAACAAATTTATGATGCAAACTGCTCCCCCCAACAATCTATCCTTCTATCTCTATCCTTCTCCCTCTCTTTTCATATGTGTGTGTTTTGCTGTTGAGATCAATGGTTCCTCTTTTAGTCTACTTTTGACTTAAGTCAAGATATAATTTGTTTTGGAGCTTGACATGCATGATTCAGATGGTGTAATTCATTCTTACACTAATCATCAACACAACATCATGCCGTCTTCAAATGATCTAAAGTCATGAAACCAGCCTAGACAAATAAGTTATGTTTTACCTCCTGTGAGTCTCCTTGTTGCTCAATTGTAGCCTCTCTCTCTAAGCCAAGCTCACATATAAATGCATTACCTTTCCCCCCACCCCCACCCCAGCATGGGACGTGACTCCTAGGGATGAGCCTCCCTGGCACCAAGGGATTCCTACAAAGCACTAGCAATGCAGCTGGAAAAAGACCTTGACTTACAAATGAGTTTATATGGCTAAGAGACTTCAAAGTGAGTCAGGAGGTCATTCCAGAGGTTACACTTATGCACGTCTTAGCAGGATCTCATCGACTGCCAAAATAAATACTACCTCAAATAGTGGGGCTCCCAAGGGCTCTGGAGACATCCAGGCACTATAGGCAGGGCAGACAGCTCAGGAGTTTGGTGCCTAGCCAGTGGGCCCTGCTTTGGAATTTATCCTCCCCAGTGTGACAGAGTTGGACTCAGTTGTGGTTTCCCTACACATGGCTCTTCTGCCCCTTATATTTGAACCTATAGTTAGTACTAGAGTTGATAGGATTACATCCAAGAGACTTTAATCTTTGGGCTGTCTATGTGTCAGCTGGGCCCTGAATCTCAACAGAGTTGCAACACCTGCTCTCCAGTTCATTGGACTCACCCAGGACAACTAACGAGGAGATGATGATGGACAACGTCCATCCCAAGGAACAGAGAGAGTCTGCAACTGCAAGCAAGGTAGTCCCATCCATTTGCTCCATGGGATCTAAGCTCCCTCTCAATTAATGGTGGAGTGGGCATCACCATCCCAGAATCCTCAGGAATGGGGAATGAACGAGGGACTAGAGTAGACTTACCGGTATTCTACTGTAGATTTATTGTGATTCTAGCAATGGAAGAACTTATATCATTGATGTGGAGGCAGTGGCCACTGGATGTTTTGAGGGGAGGGAGAGGGAAAACAGGTGTATTATGGGGCCATTTTGGGGACTTGGGAGTTGTCCAGAATGACATTGCAATGACAGATACAGGCCATTGTATATCTTGCCATAGTTTACAAGATTGTGCAGGAGAAAGTGTAAACTATAATCCATGCTTAGTGGCAATGCTCCAAAATGTGTTCATCAATTGTACAAATGTACTACACTAATGAAGGATGTTGTTGGCGTGGGAAAATGTGGGGGAGGTGAGGAGTGGAGCATACGGGAGTCCCCTGTATTTTTTGTATAACATTTATGTAATCTAAGTATCTTTTTTAAAAAAATAAAAAATACATTAAAAAATAAAATAAATACTACATCCCATCAAAAAATAATGTTACCTTTACTAATCTACTGAATCTCCCTTCACTGCTTCTTGGCACATAAGATTTGTTCTAATTTCACTTCTGTTTCCATTTCCCTTTCCCTGTTATATCTACTTACTCAAAGTCGCTTTCGTTTCAAAGAGAGTCACCTGGTAGAAATTTGAGAAAGTTAGTCCATCAGGTTATTTGGTCAGTTCTAGTAACTGGCTGAATTCAAAGTCCCATACCTGTCCAATCTAAATTGAGAGAACTGAACATCTTTGGGGATAAAACTTATGCAAAATGGCCAGAGTCCGTAGCTTCAACTTGATATATTCTAGATTTTGGTTTCCTGATGGAGCAGCCTTCCCACCTAATCCTGAGCCCACGTGGATTCAGAAAAATTTTTGTGCCTCAAGATTTTAAACTGAGGAAGCGGATGTAGCCCAAGTGGTTGAGCACCTGCTTCCCATGTACAAGGCCCTGGGTTCAATCCCTGGTACCACCTTAAAAAAAAAAAAGATTTTAATCTGTAAGGGTCTTTCCTGGGGTCTACTTTTTTGTGGTAAAGTCTTTAGTTGTCTTTTGTGGAGAAATTTCTTACTAGCCGAACTTCAGGATTCAATGAAAATGTATCTTTTTTTTTTTCTTTCACTTATTTTGTTTTTTGAGTGTGTGTTGTTTTTTTTTAAATAAATCAACTTTATTGATACGTACTAATAAAGCATACAATTCATCCAAAGTCTACAATCAGTGGTATTTGGTATAATCATATAGCTGTACGTTCATCACTTCAATCATTATTAGAGCATTTTCATTATTTCAATAATAATAATAATAAACAAAAAACAGACCAAAAAACAAGAAAATTCCTCACCTCTCAATCTCTGTATGCTTCCACCACTGTACATAGCTGGTGTTTCTGGCTTTTCGATCCAAAGTGTATGATCAATGGCTTTTAGTATAATCACAATGTTGTATATTCATCATCTAAAAATTTTTAGAATTATTTCATTACTCTAAAAAGAAAGACTCCACACCTCTTAGCATTCCTTCCTCAACAATACAGCTTTATATGCCATCTCTGAATGAGAGTGGAAAGGCTCCATTAGGGAAAAAAAATTATGATTTGTTTGTGTAATGGATTCACTTTAGGACTTGAAAATAAATAAGTAAAGTGAATGAGTTTTACTCTTAGTCACTCTAGTATTTATCACCTTTCATATATAGCAATAATACAATAATTACTTTGGCTTTCAGTGTTAAATTATATGAATCTTTTCATTCCTTTTACTGATAATGAACCACTGATACAAGCCTGAAGTGACTTTTCCCCTATACTATTAATTATGTTATTTCTCTCCTTTTCCATATCAGAGTACAAAACTTTTTTTTCTTGAACAAATTACTTGTGTTCGTGGTCGTAAAACTGGGGGATTAAGACATCCAGTTTCTGATGTACAGATTCCATCTTTAAGTATTGATAATCTTGGCATTATGGTCATATTCAGAGAGGCATTTATCAATTTAAACTACTAGAAAGGCTATATGGAAGAAGTAACAGCATTAAGAAGCTCAAAATCAGAGTAGAGGCAAAGACTTAAATTTTTTAATCTTTTCTCATCCACAGACATCCACAAGGATTATTTCCATAGATATTATGGTGCTATTTTCCCTTTTTACATCATCAGCACACTATATTTATATTCTTCAGTATACTACATTTATAAGGTACATTGGTGAAAATAGGAGGAGCAACTCTCCTTGATGTTAGAGACCTTGGTAAATATACAGTATTTAAAATATAAATAAACTGTCTTACAAATGTGAAATCACTGGCTGAACCCAGTGAGAGAAAGGAAAGGCGTGGTGCCAGAGAGATTGATAAATGGCAAACAAATATATTCATATGTGCATTATTAAAATACAGATCATATAATAGCTTTATTTAATCCTTTTGACAATCCTCTGAAGAGGGTGTTTAGTTTCTCCATGAGAAAACTAAAGGAACTGAGCTGAGCATTTGGTGGCTCTGAGTTAGGGTTTTTATTCTGCCATTTATGACGTCCCCTTTTTCTGAGCCCCATTATTCATGGGCAGCTGAGATGTAGAAAAGAGCCCCAGCTTGGACAGAATATACCCCAATCATACGCTGGGTATCATTTTTTATCCTTCCTGGGAAGTCGAACCAGAAACAGATAGCTAACCTCTGTTGAAAGTATTCTACCCATTCAGGCAAAAGTTATTTTTCCGCTAGGAAATAGGATTTCTGAACAGAACTCCTGCCTCAGGAGTCCCTCTCTACACTTCAGTGTCAACAGAAGACTGGAGGGTTGGGTGTCAGAAATGGACCAACTCCAAAGCAGATTTTTACACTACTTATCTACAACATGTGCTTCAGTGAGATCATGATACTCCTTGGGACTGAGAAACCCAGGAGGCTGTTTGCCTGGTCATTAGCCAGCCCCATAGAAGTTATATCCCGAGGCAAAAGGAAATCAAGTAGCAATTTATTTGCAAATGATATTAAAAACCATTACATTGTTTTCTTGCATCTTTATTAGTCTTTCCACTTTACAGTTGATTTGAGACCCATGAGTCTTGATGCAGACATTTGGAAATACCTAAACAAGATGAAAAACTTGTTAATTGCAAAATCAGTGAACAAGCTATACATGAGGAACTTTGAGGTCAGTAGCAAGACAGTCTTCCTAGGAAAGAAAGAGAAGAGGTAATCCACTAGGACCAACTTTGACTCTGGCAGGTACCTCAGAGGAAAGATTTCAGTCGGTTTACATTCTGCAAATTTACATTCCATGCTAGTATTCTCAAGCGTTCATTGGGACAGAGTCTTGTTTGTATGCCAGGACCTCATAGTAGGCATATCCAAGGGTTCTAGCCTGGGGGGCACATGTATTTTTCAGGGGTTCATAAGTTGCCCTTCAAGCAAATATTTATAGATTTATTTTCAAAGAATCACTGATGTTTTAAACAGTCTTAAAAAATGACTTAATAGATGGATGAAAAAGTAAATAAAAATTTAAACATTTGACACCACTAGTAGTTATAAGAAATGAATTAGTTTCAAAATGGGGAGAATTATTATATTGGTTCCTTATCAATGGCATTAATTCCATTTGGGGTAGAAAAACCAAACTTGGGATTGTTATGTATATTTTAAGTGCCATTGTGCAATATTACTTTCTTTAGGATAAGTTTTATTAGCCTCTTAGAGATAAATGGTCATGCTTTTACTACTAAAATAAAATAACAAATGAAATTTCTTTACCTTTTGACCCTGTTAAGCGTCCCCCGGATAGAAGATACATTCATTCCTGAAGGCTTTTAGGAGGCTAATACTAACACTGAGGCTGTACAGCACTAGCATATTGAGCAACTTTCTTTAATAAATTATGATTAGTTAGTAGGGGTCCTATGACAAAAACTAACTTGATAACATATCCCCAGATACTATGCTTGATTGATAGAAAAATATTTGTCTTTCTCTATTTATCTCAGAAACCTAGGTTGTTAGAAGCCAACAAATAAATCCCCTCTACCCTCATGTAAAATGCACATGATAAATTCAGTGAAAGAATATCTAAATTGGCTTCAACAGTCCTTCCATATGATATAAACCAGACTTGTCTCCCATGAATTTGTTGTTATTGTTGTTACAACCTCATTCATTCCTTTACCAAATATTTACTCAGTGCCTCCAATGTCCTAGGCACTGTGATAGACATGCTTTATGCAACAGTGAATGAGATGCAAGCAGTCCCTCATCTCAAGGTGCTTCCACTCTGGTGCAGGGAACAAACGGGAGGCATCCAACAGGACAGCCTGTCCGTCTGGGAGGAGCCCAGCATCATGTATGCATGAGAAAAACACATGCAATGTGGTGGAGCGTTCAAAATTTTCTCTAAAATTATACATTAATTTTAAAACTAACATGACTTCCCAGTGGGTTGTGGCCCATGGTTTTTTGAAAGATACTGCTGTGGACATTATAGCATCTTTACATCATGGAAAGCTCAGTAGTCACCAATCCTCTCCTAACAGAGTCCACGATGGTATCAACCTACCATTAGATTGCCTTTGTGACTAGGCTCAGTGGATGTAAAATACAATTTAACTGAACTATCTACTAATTTTAACACTTATTCTGTTTGCCATAGAGATCCTTGCATAAACAGTATCAGACACATATTGTCTTCTTAAGGAACTTATAATGGGGGAGATAAGACAGCACTGGTAAATGTTTAATAATTAGTGTTTTATAAATAAATGAATGAACAGCACAAGGTAAACAGTGGTGTGTTTTAAAATAAGACAGGTACATATAGATGTCATGGGAATTCATCAAGACTAGCAGTGACTTCAAAAAATCATGGAAGATGTCTTGAAATGAGTGGCTATTAAGCTGGACTTTGAAATAAGCTATATTGTGCCATCTGGAAATTCAATTTCACCACTTCCTGGAGCATGCCTCAAGTGAATGACTCATCAGAATGACAGAAGTAAGTGTACAGAAAACTAATAAAGACACGTGAAAATTCTCCTATATAATGTTGCACTCAAACAGACCTAGGTTTGAATCCCTACTTTATGTAGGTGACTTTGGGTGAGCTTCTGAGCTTCAGTTTCCTCACTGGTAAATTGAAATAATAATACCTGCATCATAGGAGTATTAAAATAATTAAATTATTTTAATTATTTAATGAGATGTATGTAAACATATAATTATATAAAGCACCTCTGAAATTGAATCTAGTATTATTCATCAGTAAAACTTGTCATTGGTTGAAAGAATACAAATAAATTCAGAGTGTCCACTGGAGGTGTCCAGTGGGCCTATTGATTTCCTGGCTTTCCAGTTCCATTGCCAGTTTATATAAAAACAAGTATTTTTAAAAATCTGAATGAAAATAAGTTTAGGGCTACATTTTCCAAATAAATCAATAACTCTTTAAAGATCAGAATATTTATATTCTCCAAGAAGTCTGGCATAGACATTATTATAAAGCTGTTCTCCAAGCTCTCTATATTTATTTAATATTTCCTCAGAGAGGGTGTCAGCTATCCCAGTACAGCCTCTTCTCTCTGGATTTCTTTTTATCCTGTAAGAAGAAAGTGATTAGTGGAATAAACAATCCAGGCCCAATAATCTTTTTCTAATCTAGTGCCATCAATCCGTTGCAACAGTTCCCTTGCTGCTTCTCCCTCTTCTTTGATGCCAGTTCAACATTCCATCCACCAAAGGCCCAATGAATAAAAATGGCCAGAGGTGATCCAGAATTATTTCTGAAGACAAAATTCTTGGCACACAAACCCAACTATATGATATGACTGTCTTCTCCGACAACATGAAAATTAAGCTCATTATCTGCCCTTCACCCCTCTCCGGGGAATATCTTTGACTCTTCAGTGAATGAGAAGACAATTATAGTTCATTTACTGACTTGACTTTAATATTTCTGAGAACATTTAAAGCATTTATAAAGCAACAGTCTTCCTTTTCATAGGAAACAAAAGTCTTCTGGAAGGCTGTCTCATTTCCCATGTGATTAGTTGAATACAGAAATGGTGTGATCGGAATGAAGGGCTGCCCTTTGACAAACCGGGACTCTACCCGCTGAGCGAAGCTTGTGTTTACCAACTCCCATAGCACCCTCAAGTGGTGATGCCAAGCTCCGAATTTGCTCTCGATGTGCACAACACCAGCCCCTTCACAACTCTTTTGTTTTGTTTGGGCTTTTCTGTTGTTTGCTTTGTTGCTTTTGTTTTTGCAGTTGATTGAACTCATGAAAGGGTTATCAAAATAAAAAGCTGTAAGTGAATAGGATCTGTCGAGTTGCTCTGCAATGAGAGGGACGCTGTTGGTGTGCTGGGGACAGGAAAGAGAAGCAATAAGTAGAAACAAGAATAAAAACCCAGTCCGTGAGGCTATGGGTAATGCATTTGTCTACTTCCATCATTCTTTCCTGGATCAAGGAAAAGAACAAACACCACACAGGGTCAAACAATCAAAATTGGCTGCAAAATAAAGAAAACATACTTTATGATGTTTTTCTTGCTTTCTTTTCCAACGCCAATTTCTGTATATGATCATCTGCATCTTAGACTGTATATGTTGAATCTGCTTAATTGCTGCCCTCCTGCCTTGGATATATAAGGGCAAAAATATAAAGTTAAATCCATATTCAATTAACTTGTGGAGAGTACACCTCTGCAAGCTGGATTAAGACTCAAAGACCCATGTTGCCCCTCCCCCTCCCCAGCCAATTCTAAAATGAGACTGTATTTTGTGAAATAACAAAAATTTACATATGTGCTGAAAATAAGTTTCTTTCCAGCTATGCTGAATGCAAAATTCTATATATGTTCTTCAGAGCTGGAATCTTCTTTCTTTTGTTTTTAACCCTTCTTTTGATTACTGGTACCTAGAGCACAAGCTCCAAGTATAACATGCTCATACAAAATAGATTTATATTAAAGTAAATTTGACAAAGCAGTGATTTTCTTCTCCCTCTTGCCCTCCTTTTTCCTCCCCAGTTTTGGACCCACTTTACTCCTCTGTGTCTTTATCAACCTCACAGAATGCCTTTTCTTCGCTTCACACATAGAAGAGCGTTTGAGAGTTGAAATTCATTTTCCTCCCAATCCTTTAGTTGGAGAAAGGTGTAAAAGTCTTCAGGAAGCCCTAATACAGTGGTATCTTTCAGCAGAATCATTGCCAATAGCAAAAAAGGATCAGGTGAAAAAGCTTAATGATTTGGTTTTTATTATGAACTACATGTAGCCGTAATGATGTAGATGCTATATGACTTTTGTTTTCTTTCCCCCTATAGCAACAATTTAGTTGACCCTCTCGAGCCGCGTGTCACAGGTAAAGCTGATGCTAGTACCTCTCTTAGCACCCTCGTGCTGTGGATGAGAAAACTGGCACTTAGTGACTCCTAGCGCAGAGCCCCTGGAGTCTGGTTATGTCCGACGGGAACACGTTTAGCTACTTAACTGAATTCCTGACTGAAAGGGGCTTCACTGGGCAGGTCCCTGTCTGGAGTGGACAGTTTCCAGTTTCAGCTCAGCAACTCCATGGTGCTAGCATTCTGGGTTTGAATCAGTGCAAGTGTTTGCCCTTTCTTCTTGTGGCCATAAAAGGCTATGGCAGCTCTGAGCATCAGGTTCTCCCACAACTGTCTTTAAATGTTGAGAGAGAGAAAACAAGTGGGGGTGGTGCTGGGGAGAAAGAGAAGAAAATCCCTCCTCTCACCACTCTTGTAC
>JAQZBX010070256.1:0-15447 GCA_029593785.1 Cabassous unicinctus
TTCTGACTGGCAAAATTAGTCACTGCTTGATTTGCTCTTTCAATATCATAGTATTTGTGTTTATTTTCTTTCTTACAATATGTTTACATTTTTATGTACTCTGGAGAGGGCAGGGATACTGTTTTACTTACTTTTTATGACTAACAGTAGACATTAATACAAGGCTTCCAAATTTATGCTGATCGCCATATCCTTCTTATAGAATAGTAGTTCCCAACTTGGCTGCACTCTGGAATCACTTGAGAAGCTTTTTTTTTTTTTTTAAGAGAAGTTGTAGGTCCACAGAAAAAAACATGCAGAAAATAGAAATCCTATATACCCATCCACACACACACATATTCCCTATTATTAATACTTTCCATTAGTATGGTACCTTTGTTGTAACTGATGAAACAATAATATTATAATTATTAACTGAGTCCATAGTTTATGTCAGGGTTCACTGTGTTATACAGTCCTATGGTTTAATTCCAGTAATATATATGCAACCTAAAATTTCCACATTCAAACATAATTCAGTGGTGTTAATTACATTCACAATGTTATGCTGCCATCCCCACTGTACATTATCAAAACTTTTCTATCACCCCACACAGAAACTCCATACCAATTAGGCGTTAACGTCCCCATTCCTTGTACACACTCTATCCTCTGGTAACCCATGTTCTATGAATTTGCATATTATAATTATTTTATATCAGTAAGCTCATGCAATACTTGACCTTTCATGTCTGGCTTATTTCACTCAACTTGATGTCTTCAAGGGTCATCCCTGTTGTCACATGTTCAGAACTTCATTCCTTTTCACGCTGAATAGTATTCCATTGCATGTATAAACCACAGTTTGTTTATCCATTCATCCGTTGATGTATTCTTGGGTTGCTTCCGTCTTTTGACAGCTGTGAATAATGCCACTATGAACAGTGTGCAAATATCTGTTCGAGTCTGTGTTTTCAAATCTTTTGGCTATACCTAGAAGTGGGATTGCTGAGTCATATAGTCATTCTATACTTAACTTTCTGAGGAACTGCCGGACTTTTCCACAGTGGCTGCACTATTTTACATTCCCATCAGCAATGAACAAGTGTTCCTATCATCTCTCCCCATTCCTTTCAAAAACTTACTTTCCCCTTTTTTTTTTTTTTTGTAGTAACCATTCTAGTGGGTGTGAAATGGAGAAGCTTTTCATAAATACCGGTGTCTAGGACCCAGCCCTCAAAGATTCTGATTTAATTGGTCTGTGAGGAGGCCTCAGCATCCTTTTTAAGTTCCTTTTGTTTTTAACAAGAAACCGGTTGAAAAGCACTACCAACAACCGTATTGTTTGAATCAGCAGTGCTTTAAAGAAAATGTTCGAATGGCTTTAGGCAACAGCCTAAATGTTCACCATTTCCTGAACACCTAGCTACTTCATATATTTGCATCATCTCTGCATGGTCTGCATTAATGCCATTATATAGGGGCACTCAGTAATTTTTGTTGAATAAAGTCTTTGTGTGATGCAAATAGTTTGAGTCAGATTGTTTAGTTCAATAAAGGGGGGGAAAAAAGGATTAAAAATTGAGTGTTGAAACAGAAGACATTAAAACCAGAGAATACATTGCCAATTAGACTGGTGGGGGGAAAGGTTTCAAGATTTGAGATCTTTAATACTACTTTTTTGCCTTTTTAAAAAATTTTAGGTCTAAAAGCTAATAATGTTAACTACACGGTTCATTCAGTTAGAAGAGCTCTAGAAAATACTGCAGTGAAGGCTGACAATATAGAAGTATTTGCTCAAGGACATGGTATTATCCAGGTATTGTTGTTTGTATGAAAAATGAGTTGTAAACCATTAGAATAATGTCTTTATTATTTTCGGGTAATATTTCCTATTATAACAGTGATTCAGTATATCTAAATTCTGGATTATATGGCCATAATACTGTCTCTTAACTGTGAGCAAAATGTACATGACAACTAATTTTGTGGTTAAGACAAATTTATTACACTAGGATGTGTAGAGTTTGGAAACTCACATGTAAAGAGATAGAAAGTAAAAAGCTGATAAATCGTAATGAATGACAAATGGATCAGTTTCTAAATTTGGTCACTTGAAAATAATGGTATGAGTAGGGAGAATCGATGGTGAGTCCAGTAGCAGTACTTTGGACTATTATTTTTTCTAAAACATGTAGAATTGCCATCTTAATTGGCCTGACCATGCAGTTTTGAGAGGTGAATATAGAAACTAAATTTTTGCCTGTGCTTTGCTACAGCTAATATTAAATTGGTAGTTTGCAACAAAAGTTTTTCTTTGCCCAACCATTTATACCTTACTGTTTATAATCTTTTAATTAGGTTGATAAAGCTTATGACTACCTCGTTCAAGATACATCATTTGCTAATAAGTTAGGTTTCACTGTTACCGTTGGAAATAACCGTGGCATCTACCTCCGAGATCCTGTTCAGGTGGCTGCACCTTCAGATCACGGTGTTGGCATTGAACCTGTATTTCCAGAGAGTACAGGTAAGTAATAAACTGATGGTAAGCTGAGGGATTTGAATTTATGGTTTGAATGAATAAGATCATAATAGAGAAATGCTGTTTTGAAGTAATGTTCTAAAGAGAAAACATGAATTGATAGTATTACTTTAAATCTTACAGAGTTTGGGGAGCAAACTCTGTTTTTGCAAGAGCAATTAGGGGTCCCAATATAAGGGCAGTTCAGTTAGCATCATGACTGCTGAGAAATACAGTAGAATGGGCCTTCAGTGACACACAAGTTGTTAAATTGTGGATAGTGAAACATCAAATTCCTTCTCTCTCCCACTTTTACTACATGGGTATAAGAAAAAGCTTTCAATTGGAGAGTGGGAGGTAGAAGCAGCCAAGGAGACCCTTGCAGTTCAATTAGCCATAAGCAAAATAACCATCACTATTTATTTGGGAGTCTTCATTTCAGTCAAGTAGTGTTCTCTTCAGTAATGAAGTATATCCAAATAAAAGTATGAATAGATTCCAAGTATCCTCAAATGTAAAGAGGGATTGCCAGGACTGTTTTAATTGATCTGCATTTTGGAGGACCATGTCTAGTGCATTTTACAACTGAGACCAAACCGAATTACTAGTTTTTCTTGAGAGAAAATAGAACCTTTTAAAATGGAAGAAAAAGAAAAAAAAAAAAATACTAATCTTTAATTTTTGGTCTTTTTAATGCCAGAAAACTCTGAAAAAATATCCCTTCAGCTTCACTTAGCTTTAACTTCAAATTCATCTTGGGTTCAGTGCCCCAGCCATTTGGAACTCATGAATCAATGTAGACATATAAACATACGTGTGGATCCCCGGGGTTTAAGAGAAGGATTACATTATACAGAGGTATAAGCTTATCTTAATTCTTACTTACTTTTTTTTGTTTGTTTGTTTTTTATCTTTTTTTTCCTCTTCTTTCTTTTACTTTTTAAAATATTTAACAATTGAAAATTAACATGCCAAGTGTATTTACAGTGTATTGCTTTCTTGTTACGAACTAGACTTTTACACTTGCCTGCTTTTACTGCTCTTTTGGTATGATTCTCTTCACGTAAGCTGGAATGTACTTTGAAGAATATCATGTGTGCCCTAGTGTTAAGGGAAGAAAGGGAAAGAAATAGTATAGCAAAACCTCTTCAATTAGGCCTCCAATTTGGAATTTGTTTTAATTCACCTAGACTTGGGCTGCAATTATCTTTTAATATTCTATTAAAGAAAACATCTGTTAAATGATAGTTGTAAATAAGCATAAAATAATATCTTAATATCTCTGCTTACAAAATTGTTTGTAATACTTAGTTTGAGATTATTTTTAGTTGAGAGTAATTAAAATGGATTTATTTAAACATTTTGTACTTGATGTGTTAGTCCCATTTCCCCATTAATCTGTATCAATCAAGGGTTGTATACATGTATTTGTTTAGAATAATTGCTGTTTTGTGACCTGATGTCAGTCTGTGTTTAGGATCTTTACATTTTAAGATTAATTTATTCTGTGAATGGATTACCTTTTTTTTTTAAGTTTGCTTGCTGATACTGAAACTTAACATTCTTTTTTCAAGGTATGTGGCTATGATATAGCATCCCCTAATGCAGGTCCTCTGTTCAGAGTTCCAGTAACTGCAGTTATAGCAGCAAAGTAAGTAACAGGTTATTAAAAGTCTACTGCTCCATTTAATGGCTATTTATGATAGTACTATGGACTTTTTAAAGGATTAATAGGCCAGAACCAGGTAACTTGGCTCCTGTCTTAGGTCTGTTCCTAGATAGAAGTTTAAGGTGGCATATGGTTTGTCATCCTGTTGCTAATTAATTGTGAGAATAACTGGTTGCATTCTGGCATCTACTCCTGCCACTCCAATGAAACTGCTTTTTACCAGCATTACTGATGATCTCCTAATTGCCTAATTCAGAAGATATTTTAAATTTCATCTTTCCCAATCCGTCTGCAGTATTTGACAATATTACTTCATCCTCCTCTACCATTCTTTTTGTTCTCCTTGTGTCTGGAATTAATATTTCCTCTTAGATCTTGGGCTTTTCTAGTTGCTTACTGTATTAGTCAGCCAAAGGGGTGCTGATGCAAAATACCAGAAATCTGTTGATTTTTATAAAGGGTTTTTATTTGGGGTAGAAGCTTACAGTTACCAGGCCATAAAGCATAAGTTACTTCCCTCACCAATGTCTGTTGCCACATGTTGGAGCAAGATGGCTGCAAACATCTGCAAGGGTTCAGGCTTCCTTTTCCTCTTAAGGCTCCATGGTCCCAGCTTCTTCCAATATCAACTTTGGGCTGGGATAAGTCTCATCTGTCTCCCAGGGCTAATTTCTCTCCCAGTTCAGCTGCTCTGCTCTCTCCACAAGGCCAGCTGTAGACTATCAGGCTAACAACTCATCTCTCTTCCCAGGGCCTCTGCCATGTCTAATGGAGCCTTCTCTCTTTCCTCATGTATCTCTTTCTCTGTGTATTTACTTCCCGGGGCTCCAGGATCAAAACTCCCACTTTCTCCTCTGCTGTGTTTTCTCTGTGAGTCCCCACCGACCAAGGAGGCAGGACTCAACATCCTACTGACATGGCCCAATCAAAGCCTTAATCATTATTTAATCAAGTAAAAGTGAAACCTCTGAATCCAGTGCAATCTAATATGCCCAGAGGAACAGATCAGTTCATAAACATAATCCAATATCTATTTTTGGAATTCATAAATAATACCAAACTGCTCCATCTTGTCTTCCGCTCTGGAACCAGGGAACTCAAATCTGATCATACTCCTTTCTGCTTAAAGTATATCAGTGGAACCTCCCAGGATCAAGTCCAAGCTTCTTAAAATAGCAGTCAATGATTCTTCACAGTCTAGCCTTAGCCATGTTTCCTGTCATTCCGTACACCACAGAACACATTTCAATGAATTCTCTGATTCTTAGACTGCAGGTTGTCTCAGAATAATGTGATTTGCACAGCTGATGCCTTTGCTTCAATTTCTTGTCTCTAATTAAAAAAGGGTTGAGTCCCTTTTTTTCTGTTACATGGCACTTTTTACATGTCTCTGTTATATACCCTGGTCAATGGGTTGTAATTTTTTTATTAAATTTATCCCATTTGTGTGAGCTCACTATCCATTTGTAGAGTCACAGGGACTCTATCTTACATGTTCCTATACATGAACACTGTTTTACAGAATATACAGAATAAAACAAATTGTTTGGTAAATGATGAGATTGAGATTATGAGAACACTGGAAATGAGTGAAAAGTTCTAAATAGCAGTTTCTATTGA
This sequence comes from Cabassous unicinctus, assembly GCA_029593785.1. Taxonomy (NCBI): domain Eukaryota; kingdom Metazoa; phylum Chordata; class Mammalia; order Cingulata; family Chlamyphoridae; genus Cabassous; species Cabassous unicinctus. Next base: position 5,793 of record JAQZBX010070256.1, read on the forward strand.
GTTAGATAACTGGTAAATATTAAATATGCAGCAAATCTCCCATAAGAACTGTGAAATGAAATTGAGCACATGTGACATACACTACTAATGGAATAATTGCAGAGCGATTAAGTTCACAGTCATATATTTCCCTAGTAGTCCAATAGGAACTTAAATAAGATAATAAATATATAAGACCTTCAGGAATCAGCTTATCTCCCTCATGAAGCTTTCCTGGCTCCTTTTGAGTGAACTATGTACCCTTCATCTAGTCTCCCTTAGCATTTCTTGTATATCCAGAGCATATTATGTTAAATGTCTCTGATCATTTTGTTCAGGGCAAAGGGCCATATCTTATTCCTGGAGACACCTCTAGCTTCTAATGCAGTGCCTTATGTATAGTAGGTACTCATTAAGTTTTTTCATATCAACTACAGTTTGTCTCTGGAACAGGCTTTAGGTTTCCATAGTGGATAATTACACATTTGATCTTTATGTTTCATTGATTTCTTACAAAAATGCTATGAAAGTAGTTTGTCTTTGTTCCTGTTTCATTATGGCACGGGAGCATTTTGAAGCTACAAAGGGGATTTAATTTAGTGCCATTATTAACTATAAGACAATATCAATGTCATACAAACATTACCTTTGGTTTTAATATTTAGGATTTACTATAGTCCAGATTCTGGTCATTGAAAAACTATGAATGTTGTAGAATTCCTTTTTTTTTTTTTTTTGAGGTACCTGGGACTTAGTATATAGAAAGCCGGCACTCAGCCACTGAGCCACATCAGCTTCCCTAAGTTGGGTTTTTGTTTTGTTTTGTTTTGTTTTGTTTTTCGTTTGCTTGTTGTTTTTTGCTTTTTTTTGTTTTGTTTTTAAGAGACACCAGGGATTGAACCCAGGACCCTCCCAAATGGAAAGCAGGCGATCAACTACTTGAGCCACATCCCCTCCCTAGAATTCCTTTAATTAAAAAAAGAGCACTTTTTAATTGCGCATTTATGTGTGTATGTCTTACAGTCAAATTATAAAATAGACAAAGTAGAAGAAAATCATCTCTATTTTCCAGAAATTAGTTTTGCTGACATATTGCAAAAGTGGGATAGTATTGTACATGCTGTCATTTAACCAGATTTTAAGTCCCTGTGTTTATTTCTAATGCACTGTTCTCTTTCATTTGTTGAAAAAAATCTAGCATTCTAGATTTTTGTGTTTAAAGCCTCTTTTTACAAGAGATTAATCATGTTTTTTAATAATTTATTTTTATTAATTTTCAGAGTAAATGAGTCATCACATTATGATCTAGCTTTTACAGATGTACATTTTAAACCTGGTCAAATTCGAAGGCATTTCATTGAGGTTCCTGAGGGTGCAACATGGGCTGGTAAGTAAAATTAAAGTTTGTCTTAATCACTTATCTTTATGTACATTCTATACCTGTTAGGATTATGATGACATAAATTTCACATATGTGTAATGCATACTTTCCTTACAATAGTATTATGTATCTCTGGCATGCTATGTTTACTGTTAAGTTCAATAATTTTTTAAGGTCAAGTACTATTTTGTTTTAGCTTATACATCAAATTACCTCAGCCACCTTAAGATGCTTTAATATTCAAAGTTTTAACTTAATTTTGAATAATGCGTTTCCAGTCAATGATTTAAAAAAAAAAAAAACACAACTGCAAATCAAATTTAAATAACACAGCAGTTGCTTAAACCTCAAATTTTATGCTTTCAAATTTTAGAAATAGAGCTCTAACCATTGTATATTAGAAGCTTATAAGATCTTTATTTTAATGTCTCCTACATTATGTGGGTCAGTGATTGCTAAAAACAGTCCTATTATGGTAATCATATACCATATTTTCCTTCACAAATTACATTTCCTAAGTAATTAGACAATTCAGAAATCAGTGTGGGGAGGTAGAATGTAAGCCATCATATCTCCTTCACATTTTTTTTAATACTTTTATTTTTATTATTATTTTTAAAGATACTTAGATTATATAAATGTTACATTAAAAATGTAGGGGATTCCCATATCTATTAGTCAGGGTTCTCTTGGGAAACAGAATCAACAGGAGATATCTGTCAATAATATGAGATTTAAAAGAGTCTCTTACGCAACCATGGGGATGCACAAGTCCAGGTTCCGCAGGCAGGCTGCAAACCAGGGACTCCAATGAAAGTCCAATGAAAGGTACTTGATGAGTTTCTGGGAGAAGTTGCTGTCCAAAGATGGGCTGGGAAATTCTCTCTGAATGTTGAAATCACTTCCCCTTTTAAGGCAGTCAACTGATTCGATAAAAGCATCACCCATTGCTGATGCAGTCTCCCTGATTGATGCAGATGTAATCAGCCAACCATGCAGTAAACTCACTGGTGATTGAAGTCCATAAATGCTCTTGTATTACAATTAGCCCGGTGCTTGCTGGACCAAACACCTGGACACAATTACCTGGCTGAGTTGACACATTAGCCTAACCATCACACCATATGCCCTACTCCCTGCCTCTTCCACACTTTCCCATATTAACAACATCCTTCATTAGGAAGGAAACAAATATAGGCAGTCAAATGACACTCAATTTAAATTAATAGCCAGCACTTATAGAATACTGTGCTTGGGCATTCTGCTATGCACTTTACATAGATTGTTTCATCTAGCCCCATCAGAATCCTATGAGATAGTTAGGTGTCTTTATTTAAAATGGTTTATATTTAACTTAGGAATGTATTTATTTGTACTTATATCTAATTACGGATGTATCTGTTCTGAGAGCTTATTCTGAATGAAATAATAAAATCATATTGTGTGAGACCTAGTTTGGAAAGAGCTGGTTGTCTTTGTAGTTTCTCATACCATCTTTTGGTCATCTATTTGCAGTCCTTCCATCTGTCATTGGGTATCACAGGAAATGCAAGGCTTGTGCTCCAACCTAAGCATAGCTAACATTCTGCAAGACTTTTCTTACTTTATATAATTGGTAAAGGTGAAATAATAAACAGCAAAAGCTGGGAGTTAAAGCAACTAATTAAACAGGGTCTTCTATGGCCTTTTAATGTGGACATTGGATCACAATGGAGCTATTGCAGTGTGATATCCTTTTGAGTATAATCAGAAGTTACACTAGATTCATTCATTGGAAATCTTTTTATGTACCACTTATGTTTCAGGCCCTTTTCAAAGGGCTGATAGAAAAGTCCCCTACCTCCAGAGGTTTTTTTTCTCATTAGTGATGCCTTAAGAGGATATAGTCCAAATCCCTTATTTTGCAATCAAGGAAACGTGAATAAGAGGTAGGTGACATGGAGTAGTGGAAAAGGGCACAGGCTTTGGAGATGAACAAGTCTGGATTCAAATACAAACTCTGCCACACACTAATGGTTACCTTGGACAAATTCCTTAACTATCTGAACTCTGTTTCAACTACAAATATTGTTTTCAAGCTACCATAAGTATTAGAGATTTTATAAAGTTACTGATATATAGCACATCCATATTGAAATTATGTTTACACACTTGATTCTTCTGGGCGTTAGAGTCACCTGCTGTGTTGAGCAACTCTGGATATCATTCACGTAGTGCCTCTTGTAGTTGTATAACACAATGGCTCTGGTAAAATGTACACGAATAATAGTAAAGAATTAAAATCTATGGCTAATTAACATTAATCTGATAGTTGTTTAGTGATAAATTTCAGTAATTATAATGCCCTCATTATGATTTTCTTAAATTGATATTGAAAATAATTACTTTTTTATAAGAATTGATGTGATGCTCCATAATGGAAGTAGCTCAGAAGCATTTAACAGTCTTAGATTAGAAGTGTCCTATAGATAATTCCTATTTCTAATGACTTTTCTAGTCATTAGAAAAGTCATAGTCATAACACTAGATTTTGAATTCTTAGCAATTAGCTTCAAAAAGTTATCTGCCAACTTTTCCTAATAGACCAGAGAATTGAAATTTGCTTTAGTTCCTTTGAATTAGAACAGGTATTCTTTAAATAAGCTGCTGAACTTGCTTCACAAGGATTTTTTCTTCCATCTCTACCTAAGAATAAAGCTAAGCTTATGTAGTTCTGATGGTCATACTTTTCTGGAAGCAAACAGGATGCAAATAGATGAAGAGGGAGAGACTAAGAAAAGTTATAGGGGGCCGATATGGCTCAAATGGTTGGGCATCTGTCTCCCATATGGAGGGACCTGGGTTCAATCCCCAGTACCTCACAGTAAAAATAAAAATATAGAAGACGAGTGGGGCTCCAGACACTGCAAGCAGGTGTGCCGCCAGGCCCCGCCAAGCCATGCAGCAAGATGATGGAATAACAGGAGAGTGACACAAGGGAGAGCCAAGACGAGATGCGCCAAAAAACCAGGAACTAAGGTGGCACAGGTGGTAGGACGCCTCTCTCCCACATTGGAGGGTGGCCAGGATCGAATCCTGGTGAAGACAGGAGGAGACAGATGAGAAGAGAGGGCAGCAAACAGACACAGAGAATTGCCCAGCAAATGGACACAAAAACAGCAAAAATGGTGGGGGTGGGGGTGGGGAGGGTAAAAATGGGTAAAAGAAAATAAATCTTCCAAAAAAAAAAAAAAGTTACAGTGAGATTGAATGAGTAAATACTAATGGGATTTAGATATGAGAACAAATAGAAGTTTCCAAAATTATAATCCTCTTTATCAGGAATTGATTGATTTTTAGCTAAAATGAGAAGGAAAGATTGAATTTAGAGACAGAGGTAGGAGGGATTTTAAAATCTACCCTAACTGGGGTAATTGTGTTCATCTGTAGATGGCTTGCTGTTTCATGATGTTTGCAGCATAGTGGTTGTCCATTTTAATGCTGATTTACTAACCACACCTAAATCTTGTCCCCGTCAGCTTTATTAATATTTTCTAAATTATTTGTTTATAAGAAAATAAGCAGATTTCATTTGAATATATATTTTTATTCTTGATTTATTATTCCTTAAGCAAGTAGACATTAAAAACATTTTAAGTCTATTAGCTGTTTGAAAACTTTGCTTCTTTCCTTCTTATAGAAATTACAGTGTGTTCATGTTCTTCTGAGGTGTCAGCCAAATTTGTTCTTCATGCAGTACAGCTTGTGAAGCAAAGAGCATATCGAAGTCATGAATTCTATAAATTTTGTTCCCTTCCAGAAAAAGGAACACTGACTGAAGCTTTTCCTGTCTTAGTAAGTTAAAATAACATTTGGAAATCCTAAAGCACTTTCTTTTCCTTCTTGGTATAGATTTCTAGGTATTTGATTTTAAAGTTCGTATTCTGAGTGCATTAGTCTCTATATCTTGTTAATGCCAAATAAATGAAGTAGGTGGTTAGGTAGTCTAATTAGAATACTTGAAACTAAGTTGGAGGTAAAAATCTCTTTTATCTCTTGATTGATTTAGACAAAGAAAAATGCTAGTCTGATAGATTCTGACACAAGTACATTAGATTTATTTAATGCTTTACTACATGTCATTTAAGTTATTTTAACACCCTGTTTTTGAGAAACTGCTTTACTGGCAGATCTGCCTTCTACTCCATTCTTATTTATAATGTTAGAAATGATTAGTCCTTCCCCCGTAGAGTGTGAATGTACAGATATTTTTTCTTAAACTTTCTGCTGTATGTTTTCAGTAGATTTTATGATGATCCCTTCTATATTTATATAGTTTCTGATTACTTCAAAATTGTGTGACCTTGTTGCATCATTGTTTTTGGTTCATCTTTTTAAACTTGCCAGTGTACTAATTACTGGAAAGCTTAATTTAGAAGTAAGGGCTAGGAACGACTTTTTTTATTTTATTCTGGGGGAACTATGTAAGTTACCATAATTTCATTTTGCTTTGGTTGCCAGGCACCTCTTAGCCTGAAATAAACCTTGGCTATTTGAATATTTTATATTTTAGTCAGGGTTCTCCAGAGAAACAGAACTGACAGGAGATATATCTATATATCTATATATCTCTATATAGATATATATATATATTTAAAAGATTTATTATTGAAATTGGCTAACACAACCATGGGGATTAGCAAGTGTGAATTCTATGGGATAGGCCACAAGTTGGAAACGTAGGTGGAGGTGAAATTGAATTCCCCAGTAGCTGGTTGGCTGAACTAGAACAGAAATTCTTCGTTCTGACTTCTGAAATCCTCAGTTCCGGCTTTTACAATATCCAACTTACTGGATGAGGAGACTCCTCTCATTGCTGAGGACATTCACATTTGTTGATTGTAGATGCAATCAGCCCTGGATATAATCAACTGACTAAAAATGCAAATCCATGTATGAAATACCTTCACAGCAACAATCAGGCCAGTGTTTGCTTGACCAAACAACTAGATATACCATACCCTAGTCAAGTTGACACAAAATTAACTCTCACACCTTGTAAAGCTGTAATATCCTTTCTCTTGCCATTGTTCTTAATTATTTTGCTTTGGTACTATTTTTTATTCCAATTTATTTTTCATCATTTTATTATATGTACTCTCAAGCTGTCTCAGATATTTTATGACAAGAAATGTAGGCTGATGAGTAAATAATTATTTAAATGCCTGAACGCCATCTATCCAACTGTGATTTGTATAACTTGACCAAAGTTCTTAAAGTTTTCTCACTGTAAAAATAGGAAAAGTTTGAAAACATAAAAATTGCTCTGAAATATATAGTATTTATATTCTGTAATTTGAGGAAAAATGAGAAAAAGCATTTACATGTTTATTTTTATTTTTATTTACAGGGTGGAAAAGCAATTGAATTTTGCATTGCTCGTTGGTGGGCAAGTCTTAGTGATGTCAATATTGATTATACCATTTCTTTCCATGGGATAGTTTGTACTGCTTCTCAGTTAAATATTGTAAGTTCCATGACATTTCCATTTTTAATATCAGTTATTTGTGTTGCTTAAAAGTAATCTCATTAGTTGGATTTAAACTTTACTGGAGAAATTACCTATTACCTATGGTTCTGAAAATAACAGTCTTTGTTCATGGGCACTTATAAACTTTGCATTAGAAACATTTATTTTAGGTTCAAGGTATTGTTTAAAAATGCAGTTTCATGTTTAATAAAGTTGGAGAAACTAATTTGATAAATATTCTTTGTAGCATGCATCAGAAGGAATCAACCGTTTTGACGTTCAGTCTTCCTTGAAGTATGAAGATCTGGCTCCCTGCATAACTTTAAAGAGCTGGGTCCAGACACTCCGGTATGATTAGATGTTTAAGGGTTGGAAATGTTGAATATTGATGCAGAGGCAGAGGATCTCTGACATTTTTTTAAAAGAGATCTTCTTTTTTTTTAATCCCTGGAATGCTAGAGATGAATTTTAGTTCCTTGACTTTCTAGACTAGAAATCCTAACCAGTCCCTGGGAGGCAGCCCCAGCAACTGCTTCCGCCTCATTGTTCTACCTGACCAGCAAGGTTAAGGATGGAAGATTGTGATGTTGATCCCAGTCATGACCAGTTAGCATCAGTGAATTATTTGGCATTAACCTTTTATTTATTGCCAAAAATTTACAAGTTAGCCTTCTCTCTGACACTATTTTGCGAATACTTATCCAATCATTTTCAGAAATTTGCAATACTGGAAAGTTTCATCAAGTGGTAGAAACTTGAGTGTTTATGCCCCAGCAGCTCCCCATATAAAATAGGGCTCTTTACCTATACTTACATACTCATTGTATTGTAAAGATACCTGATTTTTGCTTAGTCAATCTTAACTCATATCAGTGTGAAGCCTATTAATAAGTGCATTAAAATAACCAATTAGGGATAGTAGTAGTCAGTGGCACAGTAATACCTAAAAATATACTTCTGTCTAGAATTCTCTATAAAAATTTTAATTTCCAAGTTTATCCAACTTGAATCATCCTAAAGTTTTCCCCCTAATCTCAAAAATTGGAATAAATTTAGCATAGTAGATTAACTTTAACTTACATTTTTTATCATATTAAAAAGTTGTTTTCCCCCATTCTTGGTGTTCTTTTCTATAAAATCTGTATTATGCCTTATTTTTGAGAATTACTATAAAGATTAAATAACATGTACGTAAAGTGCTGAGTATAGCACCTGGCTTGTAGCAAGCACCTATGTGATGCCTCTTGTGACCCATGCTGTGAAGAGGCGCCATGCCTGCCTCAATCTCAACATGAAGAACACAAATCAAAACAACCTATCACGTCCACATTCCTGGGGATTGTTATCTCCACTCCTTAAATTTGGTTATGTTAAGAACTATTTGTTAATATTTGAGAATGTTTTAATCATGAAGAGATTATATTTACAATAGTATTTATTGTAAAACGTGAACTGTGTATATTGCTGTGTTTCAGTCAATTGAGTATAACTTAATGATTAAAATATTATAAAATATACTGAAAAGACATTTTTAAGAATGCTCTTTTGTCACTTGTAATATGTTATAGATTTTGTTGCTTATAGTTTTGTCTCAGTAAATGAATTTTTGAATCAAATGATTTATGCAATTGCCTAATTACAGCCCATTGAGCGCAAAAACAAAGCCGTTAGGATCAAGAGATGTTTTGCCAAATAATCGTCAACTTTATGAAATGATCCTGACATATAACTTTCATCAAGTAAGTGATTGTATAATAAATGATACTGCTAAACATGGTCTTTTGTGTTTTGTTTGTAAACCATAAAATTGAAAATGGAAGGATAATGTATAAGGTATGTATTTGAAATGGAATCAGGTAATTAAAATTGATCACTTTGAGATTATTCTTAAGGAAATTATGATTTATAATTAAGTCCCATTCAACTTTGAAATTGCAAATTCTGATTTAGTGGTAGTCTACCCTTTAAGCCTTAATTTTGTATTCACTGATACCTGATCCAGTGATAACCATGCTAGATATCTTATAAATGCCAGATGCCTTTTGATTGTGATACTAAACCTGAGTGGTTTCTGTGAAGCAGGCACTGGAACAATAAAAGAGCAAAACAGTAAGTTCAATGAGTGGTAAAGGTTGCTGAGACCAGTGTAAATGTCAGTTCAAAGAGTTTATGTAGCATCAGTAAGATTTCAATGGAACTCGCAGTGAAGCACAATATGAATTTGATTTTAATGTTAGGGAGAAGACTGATTTCAGTGAATTATCAAAGTTCAATTCTGCAAGGTAATAAGAAGGTCATGGAGAACATATGTTGCTTTGTTAATGAATACGAATAGCAAGGTTTGCATTTTTCAGTTTCTAAAATAAGAAGTGCCTTTTACTTTTGTCAAAGTATTGGATGTTGTGTTTTTAAAGTTATTTACTGCAAGAAAGAATTACTTTTTAAATTTAAAAAGTCTCATATCAATAACAATATTACAAATCTGTATTAGAAATAATATATAAACCATGTCAAGTAATCATTCTTATTTTTTATAGCCCAAGAGTGGGGAAGTAACTCCAAGCTGCCCGCTACTTTGTGAATTATTATATGAATCAGAATTTGACAGCCAACTGTGGATTATTTTTGATCAGAACAAAAGACAGATGGGTTCAGGAGATGCTTATCCACATCAGGTATAAAATTGGCAGTGATGTTTAGAATTAACAGAAGCTGTTTCCTGAACTAATGAATCCCTGACTTTCTTGTTATGGTAATATCCTTTTTTTTTTTTTTTTTTTTTTTTT
>JAQZBX010070257.1:5330-15549 GCA_029593785.1 Cabassous unicinctus
TTTGAATTATCTTCCAGTAGTCAAAGAAAGTCCTATTGTTTAAACCTTTATTCAAATTGAAACTTGATCAAACTACATATTCCTAAACATTATTTTCTGTCTTATTTATAGCTTATTTATATCTTAAGTGATCTTAAATGATCTATTTCTACTTTATTATTCTATCTGTATATTATAATTATTGCATTTAAATTAAAAAATATATAAACAGTATATATATATATATACACTGTTTAGCCATAGGGCACATTTAAACATCAGCAACAATATATTTTTGGCAGAGTTGAATTCCTAATTTTCACAACTCTTAAATAAATTCAACTTTATTTTTTAACTAAATATATATTAGTTAAAACATTAAAAAATAAATTTGGGGGCATATAAACTGTATTCTTAGAGAGAACTTTGTATCATTTAATATTTATATTCTAAAATAAAAAAGGTTAAAAATAAAACTGGCAAGTTCACATGTAGATGATTTTCTTTCTCTGTCATGTGTTCCACCAAGAGTTTTCTGACCATGAAGAAATTTTCCTTGGAAAATTTGTAGAAATCTCTACATCCCACCCCTCATGCCTCTCCCTTACCATCTGACATACCTCACAGGAAAGCTGAGAGAGCATCAGGGACTTCCCTCCTGTAGAAAGAGGTGGCATCCCCTGAATTAGTAGTTTTAGTCAGAAATGACATTCCTTCTCTAGACAATGAGCACTAATGGGATTATTAATGATGGTGGAAGGAAAGCAGGAAGTGACACTTTGAGGATGTTGGATGGGGAAATAAGACAAAGGACAAAAAAAAAATCATAAGAAGATAAAAGATATTTCCTCAAAATAGAGCTTGGATCTGGGTATAGAATGGTAAAGATGAGAAAGAATGTTGCTGTCCTAGTGGAGCTGATATTTTGAGTTGGGGGTAGATACTGAACAAGGAAAATAAAAAAGAGCACAGAGGATGCCATGTGAGGATAAAGTAAAGGAGAAGAATGTACAGGGAGGGGAGTTGGGCACCCACCTCCCACATGGGAGGTCCCAGGTTCAGTTCCTGGTGTCTCCTAAAGAATATGAGCAAGACAGTGAGCTCACATGAAGGGCTGGCACCAGCAAGCTGACACAATGGGATGAGGCAATGGGTTGACACAATGGGGTGATGCAATGAGAGACACAAGTGTGACAACCAAGAAGTGGATGTGGCTCAAGTGATTAAGCACCTCTCTCCCACATGGTAAGCCCTGGGTTCAGTTCCCAGTGCCTCCTAAAAAGAAGATGAGCAGACACAGAGAGCCCAGAACAAATGGACCCAGAAAGCAGTGAGTGCAAACAATGAGGGGTTAATAAATAAATCTTAAAAAATAGAATACTCAGGGAAAGGAATGATTGATGGCTGTGTGAAATGGGGGCTTGGGATGAGAGGTCAGGGAATCCCCTCTAAAGAGGGGACACCTGAGCAGTGAACCAACCTGGGGCTAAGCATTGCAGGATGAAGGCACAGGACAGGTGATGGATATGAAGGGTTTTTGAGGATCAGCCAGAAGCTTGAGAAGTCTAAACAAAGTGAATGAATGATGGCCAGATAGGTGGGGGATGATGTGGCCACTAGGGCAAAGAGGTTAATTTTAATTTAAGAAAATAGTGGCTGTGATGAGGGGAAAAGTGTTTAGCAGGAAGAACAGGTGGAGACACTGACAGGAACCCTTTAAGATGATGCTGCTGATTGCTGCACTGGGGTATGGGTGTAGGTAGAGCAGTAGAGACAGAGAGAAGGGTTCAGCTCTAGGGCCTGTTCTGCAGTGACCTACAGGCTGCTGATGCCTCTGTGTGTTCCCTTCTTTCCCTCTCTTTAGTGAGAGTTTTGTTCTCCACCTGTCAGGCCAGAGTCTGTCCTCAAGTATCTGGTGGTCCTGGGCACCCTTTCACATCCCTGTGCTTGGGTGGAACAGTGGACTGGGGCTCTGTATGCCTGGGTGGGGCCTGCGTCTCTTGTCTCTCAGGGCTCCTGGGGGATCACTGGCTGAGGACCTATGTATATCTGAGGCCTTTGCCTTGGGCAGCTTTAGATCTCCATCAAAGCATCCTCCAGACTCCTACTTGGGTGTAGTAATCCTGGCCACCAGTATTCTGGGAACTAAGGAGGGCAGCAGGAGGTGGGCTCATTCTACAGGCTTTCTTTGGGGCTCTGCTTTCAGTGGGTTTCTCATCCACTCCTCAGCTATACCCATGTCTATAAGTTCACAGCCTCTATCTTGTCTTTCCATCTAGTGCAAAGCTGGGGTGGAGAAGGGGATAATCTACCTGTGCAGTTTGGAAGGAAATCCATAGGTCTAACTCTTCTCTTCTATGGGTTACTGTTTTTACTTACAGTTTCTGCCTAGTAACAGACAAATTGTGTTCCCTATTGTTCAGGGCAGCCACAACTCACTGGTCTAAGCAGTGGCTCAGCCTACTGTCTCTCTGACTACCAAAGATTGCCAAGAGCCCTCCCCTACATTGCGTAAGCCTGGGTCCAGTCTAGTAATAGGTGGCTCCCTCTTGGCACTGGCCATGGATCCTTCTGTTTGCTTTGGAGTCTGATCCAGAGTGTTCTATCCCAGTCCCCACTTCAGACTACCAGGGTGAGTCCTTCAACCATGGCTTGGGCTTGGGACCTAGTTGGGGGCCTGTATTGGGTGGGCATCAGGGCTGGCACAGAGGACAGGGTGGGCATCTATGTAGGGTCAGATGATCCTGCTGAGCTGCAGGAGAGCCCTATCCTCAGTGTGAGGTTTGGAAAAAATGAGCATCCATGGTGGGGGCTTCAGTCTTGGGAGATCCCCATGAGTGTGGTGAAGGGGGTCATGGTCAGTGTGTGTCTATACAATGGGTGCTCATGGCAGCTGGTTATGGCTGGATTTTTTTAAAAGATTTATTTATTTATTTCTCCCCCTTCACTCATTGTTTTGTTCTCACTGCCTGCTCTCTGTGTGTTCTGTGTCTGCTTGTCTTCTCTTTAGGTGGCACAGGGAACTGATGCTGGGACCTTCTGGAGTGAAGAGAGGTGCTCAATCTCTTGCACCACCTCAGCTCCCTGGTCTGCTCTGTCTCTTATTGTCTGTCTTCTGTCTCTTTTTGTTGCATCATCCTGCTGTGCCAGCTCTCCATGCAGGCCATCTCTTTCCATGGGCCAGCTCTCTGCTTGGGCCAGCTCACCATGTGGGCCAGCTTGCCTTTCACTAGGAGGCCCTGGGAATTGAACCCTGGACCTCCCATGTGGTAGATGGGAGCCCAATCACTTGAGCCACATCCACTTCCCTAGGGTTGGATTTTGATCCACGTTTTAAACCTCAGGGAGGGTGAGTGGTAGAAGACTCCATGATTTTCTGATTTCTAACCTAAGCCTTAGGGTGCCAGAATTTAACTCTATTATGACACTTATACCTTTATTTGCCTGCTGGGAAACAGAACAGCCCAGGATCCCATTGGCCAGCAATGTCTCTTCCTTTTTTTTGGAAATCAGGCTTCCTCCTAGTAACAGGCTATTTGTGATAACCATTGGCTGGGGCTAAACATACTTAATAATAATGATAATATCCCTTATAACATTGAAGGCTTAACTCTTGGCAGGCATTTAGTTCAGCTGTGATTTATGTAAGGACTAATCGCTTACATTTTTTAACTTTTCATTTTGAAATAATTTTAAAGTTAGAATTAGTGAAGACTTCAGTGAATAGAATGGTACAAAAAAAAAAAAACATTTATCTTTCACTCGTATAATGGTAAAAAAGTTAACATTTTACACTCTTTGCTCTATATCTCCCAACCTTTCTTTTTTTCCTGAAAATTTTCTTCTGAACTTTCTAAGGAAGTTGCCAAACTGTTGCATTAACACCCCTAAATATGTTAGAATTTGTCCTTCAAATCAAGAAGACTCTCCAACATTTAAAAAAAATTGCCCATTAATTATTGTTTAAATTAACATGATACATCACTACTATCCATTTAAGTTTCACCTGCATTCAGTGTTCAACAATTGTCGTGTTATATCCATTACAACTAAAGAACCCAGCCCACAATGGAGCAGTGCCTTTAGTTGTCATGTCTCTTTAAAATCCTTCAATCAGGGTCAGTGTATGTCTTTCCCTGATTTTCTGAACCTTAATGTTTATGAAGGATATGGCTCAATATGGGTTTCTTTAATGCAGGGATTCTTAATAAGGGGTCCATGAGATTGAATTGGAATTCAAAAACACATTACTCTTGTTGAGAACATATTGGTATGGGTGTGATATATTTATTAAATAATACACAGTATAGTGTGGATTTAGTAAGGGGTCTGTGGTTTTCACATGACTGGAAAAGGCCTTAATGGAACAAAAAATTTGTGAACCTCTGCTGTAATGTTTCCATGTGGTTGGACATAGGTATGTATCTTTGGTAGAAATACACTGAAGGGATGCTATCTTCTTCCCTGTGTATCATATTGGGGAGTTGGGGAGAGCATGGTGTCCATTTGTCCTATTGCTAATGATGGTAACATGATCCTTTAGATGAAGTGAAGTCTGCCAGGCTTCTTAATAGAGTTATCTTTTCATTTTTTAAATAAGTATTTTACAGGACATATTTGAGACAATGTGAATATCCTGGAACTTCTCAAATTTTGCCTTGTATTTTTAGCATGCATTGGTAATTCTTGACTGAGAAAATTATTACCACCATGTTTGCAAAATATGATTTTCAATTTTTTTAAGGAGGTACCAGGGATTGAACCCAGGTCCTCGTACTGGGAAGCAGGCTCTCAAGCCATTGAACTACACCTGCTCCCCATCAAAATATGTTTTTGAACTCAATCATGTCTCTCCATTAGTTGGTGGGCATTCTATTGTAAAAAAGAGCTTTCTCCCTCATTTACTATATATGTGTATCAGTGTGAACACAAAGATTCCTATTTTATTGCTATGTTTAGTTATTTTCATGCTTATACTATCCCTGACATGGTTGTTTGGGGCCACTTAAAGTTGTTCCTGTTTCTTTCTGTTATCTCACCATGTTTAGGCACTTCCTTAATTTATGGTACAATGAATTCCAAATACTTTTATTTTCACAGACTTGATTTAGCAATTTCTTCAGGAAACTCTGTTTCTTTCTGAGGAATAATTACAATAATAGGATAATAAAATGTTTTTTTTTTTAATTCCTGGTAGGTATTTTATTTGGAAGAAATTCTGTCAAAAGAACAAAGAGCGAAAGTGACTTTAAATTTTCTTATCATAAATTCCTGTAATTGACTTGCATGAGAATTATCACAATAATAACTCTAGTCTTTTAAATTGCTTATATGTCTCAGTACAAATAGCCAGCCACCTAAAGAACCTTTAAAATTCCTTTTGACCTATACATGGTGATGGAGTTTGTAAGTGTACATCCAGACACTGGAGTCTTTGGGCTATCCATGTGCCAGCTGGGCCCAGAATATTGGTGGAGCTGCAACTCTTACTCTACAGCTCAATGGACTCACCCAGGACAACTGGCAGGGAGATGATGTTGGACAATGACCAACCCAGGGAATGGAGAGAGTCTGCAGCTTTAGGCAGGATAATCCCACACATTTTATCCATGTGATATAAGCCCCCTTTCAATTGTAATTGACATCACCATCCCAGATCCTCAGAATTGGGGGAAGAACTATGGATTAGAGTGGACTTACTGGTATTCTGTTATAGACATATTATGATACAAGCAATAGAAGAAATTACAACATTAATGTGGAGCCAGTGGCCACTGGATGCTCTGGGGGCAGGGAGAGGGAAAAGCAGTTTAATACAGGGGCTTTTTTGTGACTTGGTAATTGTCCTGAGTGACATTGCTATGACAGATACAGTCCATTTTATATCATTATATAACATGTAGAACTGTGTGGCAAAGACTGTGGTCTACAATGTGAACTATGGTCGATGTTTAATGGCAAAGC
This sequence comes from Cabassous unicinctus, assembly GCA_029593785.1. Lineage (NCBI taxonomy): Eukaryota > Metazoa > Chordata > Mammalia > Cingulata > Chlamyphoridae > Cabassous > Cabassous unicinctus. The sequence continues at coordinate 11,274 of JAQZBX010070257.1, forward strand.
CCTAGGATGTGTATATCCATTGCAGGTGATGTGCCACACAAATGAAGGATGTTTATGTGGGAGGTTGTGGGAGGTGTGGGATATGTGGCATATGGGAAACCCTATATTTTTTGTGTAACATTTGTGTAATCTAAGTATCTTTTTAGAAAAATTTAAAAAAATTATTTTAAAAATTCCTTTTGAAACAACAACCCTTCATTTCATCTTAATACCTCTAATAATAAGGCCTCATTTCTTTATATTCTTATCTCTGGGCAAATGTTTTCTTCATAAGGATTTTAGCACATGGAAAGGAAGTTAAAGTGGACTGATTATGGTATTATAATTGAATTTATAATTATATTTGAAATAGTCAAATACCTCAAAATTATTTTATTTTTTCATATGTATTTTCTCAAGAGGGGCTTCTATGAAAGGGACAAGTAGGCAAGCCGGTTTCAAGGGTTTTTAATTGAATTCATTAATCAAGAACAACAGAAAATTATAATGCTAAACACCTCCATAAATACATTTAACTCTGTGTGTTTTATTGGGTTTTATAATACAGGAGGGAGTCTTATCCATGACAAGTCTCATCTTAAGGATTCATCCACACATGTAGATATGCACAGTGAAAATACCCAGAAGAGTTAAACAGAACCACTTGAAAGAACTTTTATTTTTTCTTAGGTAAGTACGTATTATGAATGTATATGCTTATAGACAACTATGTGACAATTCCATTTGTAGTCGATAAAAAATATTACTAGCAAACTGACTTTTTTAAATTGGGGAAAAGACCTAAATGTCTCTCTCATGACACTGAGTGTCCTCATCTCCAGGCCACACATCCACCTTAGGCAGGCTGTAGGCCAGTAGGGCAGTGGGATCAAATTCACTGTAGGCTTATTTACTCATTCAGAAATTCACACTAACATAGATGTGTACCTATATCTTTTGGGTTCATGTATAAATAGTATACATTTTATATATTTCATATACATATTAAACTTAAAGTTACAGCACATGGATTTATCCTGTTTTAATCATGTGTTTACTAATTTGGCCCACACAGAGCATTTCTACCTCTGAGTGTGCAGCCTATACTAGTTGAGGTACAATGAATATTTTGGAATGAATTAACAAATGAATGACTGAATGAATGGATGGTACAGAGCCAGAGGTTGAAAAGCAAAAGAGCATAGCAAAGTTTTGGAACTGTCAGTTTTTTCATATGCTTTCAATAATATTTCCCAAACTGAATTCCTTGAAATGTTAACAGGTATTCAGTGATATACAGGAGTTCAGTACTCAAATTTATCTTCTCTATTCCTTTCTTGGATATTCTCAATGCCCATTACTGTGTTTAAATCCATTTCTCCATTTTTGCAAACTTATTTGACCAGTATTTTATTAATATATTGAAGGAGTGCTCCTTAGAACCCTGTTTAGAATATGCTGTTCTCTAGTGAAAGATAGTTGGCAGGTGATCTGGGGAAGCAGATCATGGCCAGCCCATGAGATTTTGGTTCTACATTGCTGAGGAACTTGAATTTCATTGTTCAGACTACAAAACTCACTGAATGATTTTAGATAAGGAGCATTTTGAATTTTATAAATATCCTAGCCGCAGTATAGAGAATAAATTTCAGAGAGGCCAGGCTAGAAGCATAAAAACTACTTCAAAATTTGTGGCAATGATTCAGGATAACAGTGATGAACCCTTGGGAAAAGTCTATGACAAAAGAAATGGGGAGGCAAGGTGAAATTGAGAAAACATATTTTGAAAGTAGTATTTATGCATCTTTGTGACTAAATGTTTTGAAGAATAATAGAGTGGTAAGTATGAAGGCCACCTTCCCGTTTCTTGCATAGAGAATTTGAAAGGTGGTGATGGCATTTATCCTGAAAAGAAAGAGGGTGCCATAACTGTGGGGTAACAGCTTTAGTTTGATGTACCTATGAGAGTGCAGTCAGAAATTCATATCTCGTGTTCAGATATGGGCTAGGTATGAAGAGTAGAGCCACTGGCATATCGCTTGATTTGAAGACATAGATTTGGATGTAGTCACTCAAATTGAGTATGTTGAATAAGAAATAAAGTGGGCAGATGTTGGCTGTATTTGAGAAACGAAACTTAAGTCCTGGGCGAGAAATGAAACTTAAAATCTCTAGGAGAAACGAAACTTAAGGCTGCCCACGGGCATGCGCGGCCACCTCCCCCTCCCCTTTTTTTACCCCTACCCTCCTTCCTACATTTTCTACCTAGCAACTGCCTTGACACCCTATCCCGACCTCGCCTGGTATACGACCAATCAGCTAACGCCACACTGCCCCGATACCCTTTATAACGTGCTGCACTTCCCCATTAAAGCAGACTCGCGCCATCAGCCTTGTCTCCGTAGTCTCTTTACTGTGTCGCCCTCACACACCGGATTCCCCCCACCACCCGAGCAGAGGAGACCATACGGTCCCACCTCCTTCCCCTGCCTCCCGGGGAGGGGAAAGGGGGCTCTGAGACCCTCCTCACCCCGACAGACGACTTCAGGCAGAAGATTGAATCTTGGGGAATATCTAAGGGGTTAACAGAAGAAAAAGACACTGAGATGTAAGAAAAAATTAGGAGGGAAAACCACCAGAAAAATATGAGGAAGTCAAGATGGTGGAAGGAGAAGAATATAATCAAATCTACTAAAATTGCTGCAAAATCAGGAAGGAAAGACAAAGAATAGTAAAGACAGCAAAGTGGCCATTGCATATGAGAAATTGGATGTAATTGAGAACACCCTTAGGAGAGTAGTTTTAGTGGAGTGGATGGCTAGGTTTTGGCAAGTTCAAGATCACAATGGATTGAAATAGGGACCAATGGGGAGAGAGAATGCATATGACTGTTCTAAGAAACTTAATTCTGAAAGGAAGGCAAAGAAGAAGACAGTACAAGAGGTGGGGAACTTCAGGGAAGCTATCTTAGTGTTGGATGAAACATAAAGAGAGCCCATGATTATATGCCAAGTGGAACCAGAGAGAGGGAGAGGATGACTTCTAAGGGGACTGACAAGATTGTTGAGGCAGGACCAGAAGTGACATAGCCAAAGTCCACTGCAATAGGCCTAGCAATATTTTCTTACTCTAGTCTATTTTCCATCCCTTTGAAAATTTCCCTAAGACATGATATTTAAGACAGATTCAGTAAATTGGGTAGAGGCCACTTCTTAATGGTTTGTTTATCCCCTACCACAGTTGGCTTGATATTCTTAAATGTTCTTCCAATTATTTAACTCATTAAATTATTCCTCAGTTCTATAATCAGGAATGCTATATTGCCGACAGGGCATAAATATAGAAGATAATGATCCCCTTCAGAATGTAGCCTGAATCTTGGTCTCCAGCCTCATTTCCTCCAGATTCAACCACAACTACCCTCTCTAGCCAGGTTCATCCTGCTGCTTTTGCCCTGCTTCCATCCCATCACAATATTATCCCCCAGCCTTTTTTCCATATAGAGATTCTATGAAAAAAAAAACATAATTATTGTGCCCTACCAAGGTCCCATATGATCTGCCTTTGGCCCATCTGTCCAATTACATCCTCAACCACTCCCCCCGACTCTTTCTTCTGTTCCTTGAACTGGTGAACTGCTTTCCCTCTTCTGTTCATGTGGCCTCCCTGTGACTACTGCTAGAAATATTCTTTCCTTAGTACTTTTCATGACTGCCTGCCTCTCATGCTTTAGATTTCATCCTGAAGATCAATTCATCTTCTCACATGAAAGGAAATCTATGTAGAGGAAACACTCCTTCCTTTATTAGCAATCATAATAGTCATTTTAATTCCTTCTCTTACTTGAGTGTATTGATGACCATCTTTTATTGCTTTAATTAGGCCTGTTGTGGATAAAGTGCCTTCAAGGTGGCCATGATTTACCATAGTGTCAGTTTTCAGTGTACTTCAGTGCATAACATTCCAGATTGTGAAGCAAGTAAGTGCAAAGCAGTCAAGATTTATTGTCATGCTCTTTCAGGGCAACTCTTGGGCACGTTCTATTCACAAGGACTCAAATTCAGATATTGACATTACCTCCAATTGAAACTGTATATTCCTAAATTGTGTGTGTTAAAGGATCATTTATAAGGTGTAATATGTTTGCAACAGACTTGTTACATATATTCACAAATAATCTTTAGACCACTTTATAGTTTTGAGGAGTGGGAAATGGCACTTGTTTGGGGTTTTTTGTATTTTTTTTTTTTGGTTTGTTTCTTTTAGTTATGTTTTTGGTTTGTGTTTTTCCCAAAAA